>JAAGNO010015568.1:0-11198 GCA_033439905.1 Ceryle rudis
AACACCTAAATCTGCCCAGCAAAAATAAAAATAAATTCTTAATCCCACAGCAAAAAAAAAATAACCAAATAAATATGCAAGGAGCAGTGCCCAGTCACATATCGGGCCTTGAGAAAAAAAAAAAAAAAATCAGTTTTTCTTTCTCATCTTAATTCTGCTATAGTTAGTTTCCCTCCTATATATATATACATTTTTTTTTTTTTTCTTGATAACCACATTTAACTACTAGGTAAGAATATTTCTTACAAAGGTCTGAAAAATCTTAGCTCCCTTTGGACATTCAGACAAAAACATTTTCTGTAAGTAGAGAACACCATTGAGGTTATCTCATTAATGTCCTATGTGATGCTAAAGTTTATCTTTAAGGATCCTAGCCTTTGTTTACCTGAAGTCAGTATAAGCCAACTTGCTTTACTTAATCATGTAAAGAAAGAAAAAGTTTTATCACCTGAAGTTCCAGATAAAGTATAGATACACTATCTTCTTAACTTGTACAAGAAGCAATCATAAATTCAAAAGAAAACAGAAACAAAAACAAAAAACCCACAACCAAAAAAAAAATCATAAGACAATTACTAACTGGAGCATAGAAGATTGCAAAGAAATTTAAGGAAAAACTTTTTCATGGTGAGGATGACAAAGCAGTGGAACAGGCTGCCCAGAGGGGTTGTAGAGTCTCCTCCTCTGGAGACATTTAAAACCCACCTGGATACATTCCTGTGTGACCTGCTCCAGGTGATCCTGCTCTGGCAAGGGGGTTGGACTAAATAATCTTTCGAGGTCCCTTCCAGCCCTTAACATTCTGTGATTCTGTGATTAACGCTTTACATTGCATTGTCTTGGTAGCATACTTTTTTACATGTTTTTGTTTTTATTGTATGAATTAGAATTTATATATTTCATGTGTACAGCTGCTGTGAATTACTATAATATATATAACTAATGAAAGCAGTAATACAAAATATATGTAAATGAAAAGCAATTTTCAAATGGGGACTCTGATATTCATATCTTCTTAAGAAATCACTTACTATACTTAGCTGCTCTTTCAAACCCTAGGAACAATTGGTCATGAGCTAGATTAATGAATGACATAAGTATATATGCATATATAGCCACATATTATAAATAAAAGCTGGGGTAAAAAGCATAGGTTTTATTTTTTCATGTAAAAACAGCATTAGCAAAGCAGGGCAGTGTCAATCTGTGTTACAGAGGTGAAAAACTGCAACAGGGGCAGCAGAAGAACAGGAATTTCTTAAATGAATATTGCTGTAAGATCAGCAAACTTCTGAAAGGATGAAGTTCCAATGCATTTTTCCATGCTTTCATCTAGCTGAATATTCAGACATTTTTATTTATTTGGTTTTTGGTTTGTTTGGGTTTTTTTAGTTGAAGGGTGTTTTCTACTCGTTTTTTGTGTATTTAGCCACGATTTGTATGAAAAGGCAGCTTATACAGTTATCTGTCTCTGAGCCCAAGTTTTCCCCAGACACATCCTCCCAGTAAGATTTTAATAAGCTGAAATATCCAGCCAAGATAAGTTTTAAAGACTTCCTGAAACTTTCATAAGAAATAGATTATCCAGAACAGCACAGATTGGGATTCCATTACTTGCTAGTTTATGTCTGAAGTCTTTGATCCTGTAACCGCTTTCTTAATGTAATAGCTTGCACATTGCTGCCAAATATGGACATTTTACAGGATGAAACTCACACACAGAACAAATAATCCATCAAATCAAATGCTAGGCAGTGAATCTTTAGACTATAGTAAAGTATAAGAGAAGCATATGGATAGCCTGACCGTCAAATGACAAAGGATGAATGAATCTTCAGAGACACAAATAACTATCCAAGGCCAAAGAATATAAGCCCTTGGGGAGAAGTCAGTAACAGTCACTGTGGTAATGTTTATGATTCTTCCTACTGTCCTAGCAGGGTTGCCATTGCACATGACTAGGTCACAGGATTAAATCACAAGGAATGAAGTGCGAGATGATCAGAACAGTTGTTGAACAGAGGACATGAGGACTAAATCAGCTTGGGTATGCCACTGATGAAAAGAATGATGAACCTATAATAGTCTAAAATTTGAAGTGACATCTAAACTCCTTGACCCTCAGTACTCCTGTTTTCAGGAAGTATTTCTGAAACAAACAGGCAAAATTAACCTTTTGATACAGTTCCACTTAAAGAGGAAAATCTGGTATCATTTACTACATTAAACCAAGTGGCAGATGTCTGATGAACTAAAAAGTTTCAAAATTTCTCCCAAGAAACTCACTGAGACATGAATATAATATAAACAATAAGACGTTCTACTTTTAAATTGACTCAAAAAACCCATTAGTTTCAGCCCAGTATAATTTGTTAGTAGAAGGCCACAGGCTGTATATTCACCTGACAGATCAAGGCATGAGGTCTTGTCTGAGACTGTCATGGACTGAGCTGATCTGGACATGTTAGAAATTGTGATAACTGGTAGAAATTGTGTGACATCCACAAAGCTTCTGCCTAATTGTTTTAAGTTTGATTTAGCTTATAGAAACAGTAGTTATGTGCTATGGAATGAACCTGTGGCACTAGAAAAAAATGTGGCATAGATGAGCAGAGCAATGAGATGATACCACAGGTCTTAGACAGTTCCACATAAAACTATGGTCAATTTCTGGTTGCTGTATCAGTGCCATTCTGTGAATCAGGTAAAACCAGTTTTATTGATAAGAAACAGAACAGGAAAATTCAGTATTTAGGAAACAGAGAAAAGACAGATGACATAAACAGACTTGCATTAAGAAAGCATGAAAATATGCCTAAGTGGCCCAAGACTGATGAGGAAGAAAGCCCCCCATGTTCATCATACTCTTCCTGATTCAGAACTCATGACTTTGATGACTTTGAACTTTGAACGTCACAGCCTAGGCATTGAAGAAAATGATTGTCTGTAAGAATTGACATTACTTTTTTGTAGTGATATACGTAGTACAATGTGAAGGATGGAGTTACAAGCAAAGCAAAGTACAGTCTCAGAGCCGGTTAGAGCAGATAAGGAAGTCTAAATCTTTATGCAAGGGGTTTTATCACCTTCTGAAACCTGAAAGCTACTTAAATGGCTTCAGTAGACAACCAGGCTTCAGGATATGTGTTTCTGTGATTAAATTCTTGAAGAACTGAAAGACCTGGATGAAATCCCTTACTTGGAATTCCTAGCTGAATGCTACATAAGGCTCCTAAATTGACATTTCAAAAGTTGCAAAAGTGGCAGATTTTTTAATATTTTTGATGTCTGTGAGTTTCATGGGTTTTAAATGTTTGAGGCTATTTGAAAGAAAATCAACCATAATATTTTCAATTCTCCATATTTCCATTTCAATATAGTCTGTAGGAAAATAAACAAGATTAAATTAATTATCCTAGGTGTTCTCTTTTCACTGGGGAACTTAATTTTGGTCAATCATATATATTCATTTAACATGCAGGAAGAAATTTCTCTCAAGATTAAATCACATGTTTGATGTGTAGTGTTCAGTTGTTTTGTTTACATAGGTTGCTACTTAATAATATTTTAGGTAAGTTAAAAATACCAGTGACAGCATCATTTAGAAATCCTTATTCTCCTCTCCATTAAAAATCAAATTAATATCAGCTTTCTTTCAAAGCAGCAAAAATACCAGGTATAACATTAAAATATTCTGATATATTTTATGCCACTGCTGATAGAATCATGCTGCTGGCATATTTAAAATAAGCCATCAATCACTCATGGAGACAATAACAAGAACTCCACTGACAGTTTTCTGACCCAGACAACCTTTAAATGAAATATTAGAATACAGAGTGGAAAAAAATAGCATGATCTCATCATTGTATGTATTACCATGACACCTAATATATTGGCTAATATGTAATAAGAACAGAGGCATGAACATGTTTTTATGCTTTGTATAACTAATGAAATGCTGGGGGGCTGGGTTGGTTGTTTTTTTCTCAAAAAGCTGTATTTCATTTTACTTACTTCTTATGGGTTTAGACCTATTTTTGAGGTATATAGTCAGAGATGGTCAAATGAACAGAGATTAAGAATTGTGCTTGAATGGATATTGATTACTGTACTCCTGTTGTTCCTATATTCGGAAGAGTACAAAAGCTATTTATGATCTGTTAAAGTCTTGGAAGATTAGTTTTTTATTCCCTGAATGGAAGAAAGTAATGTGTTCATAATAAAATTTAACATCTTCCACTTCAAAAGTCAAAGTACCGCACATAGGACATAACATTTCTGTGTTCTACAGCCTAATGAAAAGGAAGTCATATTCATATTCATTTCCACAGAAGACGTACAGGAGTCCTTTGATATGTATGCAACAAAGAAGAGCCAAGGAAACAAACATAACAATGTCATCTTGAGCTTGACAAAAATTTTCCTTGTGACGTTTAAATCTGGGCTAGTTTCTTAACGAAATGAACAATTTCACATTTTATCAAACTATGTAGGAAATGAGACTACCATGTCAATGTACAAAGCATTGATTACTACTCATCTGTGTAGCATGGACTGTTGTTTAACCCATATTCAAGAACCATGCATTTGATCTGGAATAAATGCAGAAAATCCTGACAAAAAGAGCAAGATAAAAAAAGGAAAAAAAGAAGTACAGGACTTCTGTGAAAGGTGAAGTTGGGAAGGAATGTAGGCTTCTTTTCTGTAATTAAAGTAGAGATGCAAATAGAAACAAGAAGGAATTATTTAAGCTAAAGGAAAAATGAAGACAACAAAATAACACTGGATAAACTCAAGGTTGCTTCTAAGAAAATAAAAAGAATTAAGAAATGAAACACGAAATTATGAAAAACGGCATCAAATCTGACTAGGGTATCAAGAGAGGGAATTGTTCATCCCTCTTGCCAGAATTCACATCTGCTTGCTACACGACTAGAAATTCCACAGCAGGCTCACAGAGCACAGATGCTCTCTGTCTTAAATTGCACACATTGTTTTGTGAGTGGAGCTAGACTTCTAAAAGTTGCCTGTATTTTCCTCCCAACAAAAACCACAAATCGAATACTGACCTACTAGCCTACACAAAGTGAGCTGATTCATCATAATCCTGTCCCCAGGAAGAGGTGTTCACCAGATTCAAAAATAAAACCATCAACACAATCACTCTTTTCTTCCTCTGCTGGCAACTAATAGAAAGCATTAAATGACTAGATGTCACACACCTAGGAACACCTTTTATCCTCATGGTAGAGAGCTGCAGACCAGGTTTTAAACATATTTGCAATAATAATCTTGCACTTCATTTTTCCTTTACTGTTTTGTTTCACATATTAAAATAAATAAATCAGTCTCCAAGTCTGCCACTCAGGCACTTTCACTCAGAGACTGAAAAATAAGTCATGCCTTGTGAAAAACATCTGTATAAGCACTGAGTTGATCATAGAAATTTGCAATGGGACTGCTGCAT
This sequence comes from Ceryle rudis, assembly GCA_033439905.1. NCBI lineage: Eukaryota > Metazoa > Chordata > Aves > Coraciiformes > Cerylidae > Ceryle > Ceryle rudis. Next base: position 5,471 of record JAAGNO010015568.1, read on the forward strand.
CACCACAGGAAACACTAATACAGTATTTCTTTTTTATTTATTTATGATCTGTTTCACTGACAAAAATAAAAGAAGAGACAAGACCCCACTCAACAGTCATTTTATGAAACTAATATTTTTAGGGTTTTATTTTAACAAAGGGATAAGATACTGTTATATACAGTATAGAGGATAAATGACAACATCCTGTATAAATATACTGATACGTAGGATGTTGTAAGGATATTGTTTATCTTTAAGTAGATAATTTATGTAACTTAGAAATATCTAATGCTGGTGTAATGTGTTTGGAGGCAGGGCTCAGAATAAGATGCTGGTTTTTCTGTTCACTTTTAATATGTTATATAACAGAGGGGTTAGCTATTCTTACAAGATGTAATACCATAATTTAAAAAATGAACAGAACTCAGATTAAAAAAAAAACCACCATAGTGTGCTTGACATTTCCAATGCAACTGTCACAACAAAACCAAGGCAAGACCTTTTAAATTTTTTTAGACTTGTGGTTCTAGCATACTGCCCATGCTCTCCCGTTACCTAAGAATTTGTTGCACCATCTCTTTTTCATTTACCACTGTTATCAATCACACATGGAAACTTCAATGACACATACAAACATAAATGCAACATTGATCAATCTATTTTTTCCTTTTACAGTGTTCAGCATAGGTGTTATCTCCAATTAAATTTTTGGGTAGGGGGATGAGAGAAACTTTTTTAAAAAAGAAACTATTATTTTAGAGGTTGTAGAATGGTTTTTTTAATCATAAATGTCAAGGAAAAATAAAAGTAGTACTTTTGTTTCCGTGACAGGAGAAAAAAAGCTAGGCATTTTCTTAGTGTGAACTGAACTTCAATGTGTGATGACCTTACTTCAGATTTAAGAAGAGGACAGGAGAAGAGCACTACACCATTCTGGTTAAACATCAGTGAAATAGAATAGTATTTTTAAACATGGAATGTATGGTGCTGTCTCTGAAGATGAGCAACTCATATGCCATTGGCAGATATGTCGAACATTTCTTTTCATACATTGATTGTGAAATTTTGTACAAGAAGAGCTTATCATTGTCTCTGTACACAATAAATTTCCACATTTGGTATTTTTCACTATAAAAACAAAACAAAACAAACCTCTAAAAGATTCTTACCTGGTTTTTTTTTCATTAAAATATATATATTTCTATTTTCAACATGATCCTTTCACATTATTTGAAAATGAAGATATCCTATAAAAGGAGACAAATAAACAAATAGATCTGTTGAGAGTAGACTTTGACAATGAATTTTCAGGGAAAAACAGGATCCAAGGCACAGCCATATCCTGTTCCACATTCAAACTCTGCAGACAGAAGTAGGGTGAGGTCTTCAGAACATGGCTTCAAGAATCATCTTAATGCACTCTTTACCAAAATGCAATTGTTAAAACAATTCACACACTGTTTGAAATTGTACTATAGTTTAAGCAATTTACTACATGATCCCAGGAAATAAACAAACAAACCCAAACAAAACAAAACCAAACACAAACAAACAAACCAAACCAACCAAACAAAAAAACAACAACAAAAAACAACCAATGTAGTCTAACTTTATTCTTCTTTCTCTGAATCACTCAGACACACAGCAGGAAGCAGTTTAAATAGGCTTCTATAATATAATGGTTTAACTGATTATACACAATAATGTTATTAAGAAAAGTTTAAGCATTTCTAAATAGAGCTTGTTGTTCGCCAAACATGTTTTATTCTGCACACCTAATTTAAGGTCTTGACAAACCAGAGTCACTTTAGATAGAGTCATTTACTTAAATTTAGTTAGAATGCTGGATATATGCCATATTTGATAAAGGAGGTTGGAACTGCAGTCTGTAGAGGGATTACTGCAGTATAGCAAGTTTAAATGAAACGGTACCTGATGGAGCCCATAAAAACTTGTTTGCTATAATTTATGAGGAAGCTGATAAAGACAGCAGTATTTTCCTCATCTGTGGTCTTGTTTTTTTAATTCATTATGTCTGTTGACGCACTTTAACATTAAACACCTCTATAAAAGCTTGAAACTACTTTGAAAGAGATTCATTTTGACACCTTACTTTTAGGAGGGATAATTAAGTGAAAATAATTTTTACACTCCTCCTCCTTCCAAAGGACGTTGCTTGTGTGTCACTGTAAATTAAATTTGAATTCAACAGGGAACTGCTCGATTCTGTTTGCATTCCTTTGTTATGTATCACTTAGCATCTTTTAACTATAGGGAAAAAAAAGGTAATGATATTTTCTCAGTTATACAATTCCTTTTTGTTTGTTTGTTTTCCTAAATGAATTACCATTATATGACTAAAGACGATGTGTAGTTTAATATAGTGAATTTTCATGTGACATAAAAAAAGAAAGTTTTCTGCAATGTTTAAAATGGAGGCCTGCTAGAATATTTTATGATATTTGAATTTTTAGAAAACTTCCAAAAGAGGTTTCAGATGAGACAGTATATGAAAAAACCCTGAAATCAATCTTGACTATAATAAGCAGTTTTCTTTTCGATTGGTGTGAATTATTACTACCAATCTCTAGGTAATCTATTAATCCTCAGTAATTCTCATCTAGAATAAACCATGCTAGCTAATACACGTTAATGTGTCAAGGCTTTCTGCTGTCCTAAGACTATATAAGTACTTGCTCAAAGTACATACATACTCACTGAAAAGCCTCTTCCTTCACTTTGGACCCAGGAAAACCTATGAATGACAGTACGATGATGTAAAATCACGCTAGCTGAGGAGTAAATTTGAGGCTTGATAGATAAGCCACCTAAGCCCGGATGGTCACAGCATGTATTTAGCTGAAACATTCTGACAAAAATACGGTTATTAAAGTAATTCAGTACATTAAGTATATACACTGTAAAATCAAATTTCTAAAAAGAGGACAAATGGAAGGTTAATTTTCCATCAAAGAAATTTCAGAATACTCTCCATTCAAAACCAAGTGATTTATTTTCTTTAGTTAAAGTAGAATTATGGTAACATCTGCCCTCTTTGGTCAGACCAAGCCATGTAATGTAGAAGGAAGTTCCAATGTTATTCTCCAAGTACAGTCTCAGAAGACAAGGCCTTGTAGAGTATAACAGAAAGTATAACAGCGAAAATTAAAAGAACATGGTATAATATTTATATTTGATATTGTAATAGCACATGACTTCTACAGAAGAATGAAACATGAAAAAGTCCTATATAGGGAAAACAAACAAACAAACAAACCTCTTTTGCATTTCTTTCTAGTAGATTAAAAAAGGGATGTCTATACTTGTAACAATAAAATCAGAACTCTGCTTAAAGTGAAGATTTAAACCCTCATACAGACTAGGAGACACAAATTTATGTCTGCACTGCAAGATTTCAGTGTTAGAAGAGATCATTCCTTACTTACCAGAAGTTTTCTATGTGGTGTCAAGAATAGAAGTAATGGGCACAACATAAAACATGGGAGGTTCCACTTGAACACAAGGAAACATTTCTTTTACTGTAAGGTTGACTGAGCACTAGCACAAATTGCACAGGGATGTTGTTGAGTCTCCTTCCTTGGAAATATCCAAAAGCTATCTGGACGTGTTGCTGACTACCTGGCGATAGGTAGCCCTTCTTGAACAGGAGATTGGACTAGATGACCTCCAGAGGTCACATCCAACCTCAGCAATCCTATGATTCAATGACTTTATGTATAACCCACCAGTAGTTTATGAGAGCAATATGGCAGAAAACAAGAAAAGTGTAAGTAAGTGTTCTGTTACCAAGATAATGCTAACATGGCATGAATATTTAGTTATTTGTTAGACAGAGAAATAAAAGCCATTATCTTGTAAATGAACTTGTAACCTTCATCTATATATCACATCCCACACATCTTGAGTTGCCCCATGTTTATGTCTCAACTTGATGATGGACAACCAGAAAAATCCTCATTGAAGGGCAATTGCACAGGCACATGAACATTCAAAATCTCTGTCATGCATTTACTAAATTTGGGTTTCTTAAAAATATATAATCTACTTCATTCAGCTCTGGTATGATGTTTAAAGCATTATGAAAGATAACCAAAATATGGTCAGGCAACCAAAGGAATACTTGAAACACGAGGCATAACAAGGTAAAGCCTATTGAATGACAACTTTACACCACAGCATACAACCATGACTCAGAAGTAAGCACAGCTTGACAAAGTGAGAAATACTATATGTAACACTGGGGGCAATTTTTTATGTAGAGGTTTACAAATGCGATGTATTTAGTACCTTGATTAGAGATAGCATATTGTCCTTCAGAAAGGCCACATCCTCAAGGTGAACAGTGAAGGTCTGGCAACATTCTTCTACCTTTAGTAAGCCTATAGCACACTCATACTTCATCTTTTGTCTGTCTACAATCCCGTCCATCCTTCCAGTGGCATTATGCCTGTAACAAATTTATTTTTATTTAATTTCAGTGCAAGATATCTGCCAAGACAATGTGCATCTAGAAGGTTAGTGTGCAAATTAGTTCAAAACCTTCCTTGCCATTCTGCAAAAGCTTCCTCCTCTGAGACGTCATTGCTTCATTACTTCAAGCAAATCTCATCTGAACTATATTTGATTTGCATGAGCTAAAAAGATTACCTGAATAGAACAGAGGCAAAAAGATGGATTTTACATATACTTGTGACTGCCAGTAAGGCAGAATGTATTTTACTGAGCACATGGGAAAACCATTAAAAACAGCTGTGATGTCAAAATACATGCAGCTCAAAGAGTGTAGTCAGACATTTCATATATGCACATGCACACACATTTACTTGATACATGATGTGGGTTTAATTGCATAAAAATAGCTTGTATTTTCCAAAAAGCATATTTTAGTTTTTGTGAAAGATGTAGGTCTTCAGACTCTAGAAGATAATTTGCATGAATGAATGGTCTGAGGTTTGGGGTGAGGATATACAGTTGGCCAGTCCTGAATAAGACTGTAAAAGGATAAACTTGATCCTCCATCCAGACTAGTTAAGTTATATATAAATTCTAATAGAATTGTGAAACAGTTACTGGTATTACACATCTCTACCCACAGACTATTACACTTTCCTCATCTTTCTTTGAATCTCTTTTTATCATCACTTTATTTTGTTAACATTGGGAAGAAGAGACTCCACAGATCTTTCCCAGCATAGCCAACTAAATGTGATTTTTGTCCTACCCCTAAGAGAAGGTCCCAGGCATTGTACTGATCTGCCCCTACTGGGCTACATGAACTCTCTGGATTTGTCTTGCCCTGAGCTTTTTTGAACTGGTTCTAACCCTTCATCCTTCTGCTTAAAATACACTATTGACATAAGGATTCAGAAAGACATTGGATAGGTGAAAGTAACACCAGAAAAAAAAGGGATTAAATTAATAAGATTTTTTTCTTTTCTAGAAACTAGTAAAAAAAAAGAATTCTACCCTTTTGCCATTCAGCAGGAAGGAAATAGAGAGAGTAGTATGGGGCCTCACTGCTCCATTAATCATTTTTCTGGCTTTTCTTTGGTATTTTTTAATATTAAAGTGCTGTCTTCCAGATTGGAGAAAATATTCAGTACTGACGAGTGCTCCCAGATATGCCAGTGCACAGAAAGCTCCACTGTCTCCTTCTCTAACAGAGAGTAAAGATCTGATTAAATCTGTGGCATTTCAAACTTGACTTGTGGATGCTACAGGAGTG
>JAAGNO010015571.1:5905-32028 GCA_033439905.1 Ceryle rudis
ACTTCTTTACTGTAAGGGTCACGGAGCACTGGAACAGACTCCCCAGAGAGGTTGTGGAGTCTCCTTCTCTGGAGACTTCCAAGACCTGTCTGGGTGCATTTCTGAGGGATCTGCCCTAGTTTTGGTCCTGCTCTGGAAGGAGGGTTGAACTCTATGATCTTCAGAGGTCCCTTCAACTCGTAATACTCTGTGATTCTGTTTTCAACAGTGTAGCAACTGTCCAGCTAATTTTAAAAATCCTACCAAAACCATGCAAGAGTCTTATTTTTATTGGTCACTCACGGGTCATTCACTGGTATTAAAAAATGCCCCAAACTTGGGCACTTTGTCTTATTTTTAACTGTTCTGAGTTTTCAGCCACTATGTGGGTTTCAAATTCCAGAATAATGAGTATGTAGAACATTATCACATGTTCCTGTACGGTACAGATATGGCACTGCCTGCCCCATATGCTGCCTTCTAATCTCTCTTCCCTGACCCCTCCATTTCTGAAACTCAGGCTGCTTCAGAAGGAACATCAGTATTCTTAAATTCCATCTGTTTTTTGTTTTTTTTTTTTTTCATTGTCATAAGATTGTCCTTCAGAGTTGGTACAGAGCATCCTATACCAGATCTCAGTAATAAATTCACTGCTATTGTATTAACAGCTTGAATGTCCCAAATCTCCTGATTGTGTACATGACAGAAATGATTGTTTGCCTTGGTTTGTTTGTTTTAATGCACTCTACTATGTGATTCTGTCTTTCAAGTCATTATTCACTATTAGTAGTAATAATATCCTGAATTATTGTTATTCTTACAGCAATGCCTAGAAAGCCTAGTCAGGTATGAAGAAACTAGTGCCCTAGATACTGATAGAAAAAAAAATAGCACAGACAACAGCCTGTTGCCACAGAAAGCTCAGAACACCATAGATAAAATGCAACAGGTAACTCGGATAAATGCAGCAGGTTGAAATGAGAAGAAAGCAATAAGATAAAGGTAGCAACACTAAATAAGTGGAAGAATAATCTTTTTTTCACAGACATTATAATAAGATGGGGTTAAATTGATCTTTGAAGAAAAATAAGGAGAGAGGGTTTAGGAAGTGGAGGGGCATTGCTGGAGAGGAACTGGTTAAGCCTTTCCCAAAGTATCGCACAAGTGGGAAGTTCTTAAGGTAACATCCAACCACGCAAAACCAGCCCACTAGTGGCATCCTTCTTGCACTGCACCCAATTTAAGTTGTGGCCTCTCTGTTGGCAAGAAGAAAGCAGCACTGGTCTGACTGCTGCTTTTCCTCAAAACCCAAAAGCAGCTGGGCTTTAGCTGTCTGGATTTTCAGCTAAGGATAATTCTTGCAGACCTGGAATATAGAAGCTTTGATAACGAAAACATGCCTGAAAGGGATGATAGTTAAAGCTTAGCATATGGTCTTTTCTATCTAGAAATATACCTATATAGTTTTCACATCTGCCAAATGAACAGAAAATTAATCAGAAAGTTCAATTAATTCAAATAATAGGTAAAGGCAGAAGTGGTAGCACTACTAAAATGCTTTACTGCTTTTAAAAATAGAAGGGTACAGGCTTTTTTTGTTGTTGTTATTCAAGCAAACAGTCTTTCATTACAATTGTAGCTCCAGTACATGAAGAAAAAGCTCCCCATGATACTAGTTGACATACCCCGGATAAAATCAAACTGTGCAGCATGAAAAGTTTATGAAGAACAGCATTAATCAACTTTAATCAACTTTGGCATTTTACTAAGCTAAGGAGAAAATTGCATTAGGCCAAATGAGAGTCAGCAAACACATGGCAACACAATGACGCCTGCTTTGTGTTCTGCTCTCCAGACCAGGATTCTGCCATACTTAAAATCACAAGTATGATTAAAACAAGATTCAGTCACCAGCAACATTAATATAATTGCATTCAGAATGATTTCCTAGTAAGTAGGAAGTCAAAACATTCTGCAAAGGGATCCATGTGCAGAAAAGCTGGCTATTTATACTAGCAGTATTAGTCTAAGAAAATATACAACCTTTGAGTACAACTATTACCTTCCCTAGGCTACAATATCTTACAATTTGACATGAAAAGTATATGCTAGGATTACTAACAGACTGCAAAGATTTTTAAAGCATTAGTGAATTATAGCTTTATGTTTTTATTTTCAGCTTTTCCTGATGATAGAGAGGTAGGAGAAGCAGCAGCTTGGACACATCTGTCTTAACAGCAGACAGTAAAAAAAAAAAAGCATTCTCTATGAAGAACTGTCTTGCAAAAGAAGGGTTGGAAGGGAAGAGTTGTTAAAATAGGAGTTAATTTTTGACATTTTGTATTGCAATTCAAAGAAGTATACAAAAAAAAAGTGTAGTAAATTTCCTTCTTTGATTGTAAAGGGATTTGTTTCACTTTCAATGCACAAAGAATCTCTTAAAGACAATACTTTAGACTATCAGCTGTTACAGCCTGCCTTGTCTGTTAGAAGAGGGACTACCTCCACTGTAAAATTAGTGGATTACATTTTAAAAAGCAGGGGATTTGAGTTGGAAAGGAAAAGAACAGAACCAGTAACTACCCTAATACCTACAAAGTACACAACCATGAGCTAAAACTCCTGCTTAGCCTTTATTTTATTAATCACTATATTACAATTCAGATCAGTGCTACAAAGTTGATGTACTACAAAGCCCAAACAGGATACACTTGCGCAGAAAGACTTCTCAGCCTCATCTCTATTTTTGCATAGGGAAGATTTCCACAGCAAATTCACATGCTCGCTCTCCCGCAGAGCAAAATGATCAGGAGTTAAAGCTTTCCTGCTTTAACTGATTGAGTTTGTTCTACATGTTAATTTAGAGGGCAAATAAACCTGTCGCACGTGCAAAAGCCAGAAGGTATCCAGCAGCACTGAGGGTCAGATGTTTGTATTTGCTTCCGTAATATAGTCCTGTCCTTACAATGCTCGTCTCATTACTGTTGTACTTCTCCCCATAACAGTGACTAGATTAATAATCTTCTTTATTTTCCATCAATGTGTTAATAGTAAATACCTAAATAAATTCCTCTCGTTATCTGTTTGCATTCTTTCCTGTACTCCTGTCTTGAATATGAGCTGTTCTAATGAGTAGCCACCTTTCTCTTCTCCCCTGTGCCAGCCATTTCAAAGAACAGCAATCAAGAAGACATCAGTTACAATCGATGGCATTTTGTTGCTGATAATATGTATTTCATAGGTATTCACTCATCATTCACCATCACTTTCAAAAGCATTAATGGCTGTCAGCAGTTCAAAAACCATAAAGAGCAGCCTGTAACACACCCATGTCCAAAACTCAGTCAAAAGATATAGAAAAATGAGTTGTATATGGAAATAAAGCATTGCTCCTTATGTAAAAATTACTTTGTCCCAAGAAGAGTGTAGGACAAGCCAACATTAGACAAATTAGTATCAAAATCAGGTTAGTTTTCTGGTCACCTAGTTTTAATGAAACTGGCAACCTGCCTTCTCCAAGGAAATAATGATTTACAGCAGTGACCTAGGGGTTTTCCCTCCTTGCTTTCCCTAACTATACAGACCATGGATCCAGTCCCCACACTGCAAGCTTTAGCAATGTCGTCTTTGGTTGACTAGAATAGAATAGTTCAGCTGGAAAGGACCTACAATGACCACGCAGTCCAACTGCCTGAGCCATTCAGGGCTGACCAAAAGTTAAAGCATGTTGTTAAGGGCCTTGTCCACATGCCGGTTAAACACTGACAGGCTTGGGGCACTGACTCCTCTCTAGGAAGTCCATTCCATTGTTTGACCACCCTTTCAGTAAAGCAATGCTTCCTACTGTCCAGTCTGAAGCTCCCATGGTGCAGCTTTGAGTCATTCCCATGTAAGCTATCACTGGGTACCAGGGAGAAGAGTTCAGCTCCTCCCTCTCTGCTTCACCTCCTCAGGAAGCTGTAGAGAGCAGTGAAGTCACCCCTCAGCCTCCTTTTCTCTGAGCTAGACAAACACAAAGTCCCCATCTGTTCCTTATAGGACATTCCTTCCAGCCCATTCACCAGCTTTGTTGCCTTTTATTGACCAACAGATGGGACATTTGATTTGACTTCAAAGACAACCCACTTCAACACAAAAAAATGTCATTTAGGCCATTTTCTGCAGCAGAACATCAACAACCTCGTTTCGAAACAGGCAGTGAGATTGTGCCAATCCGGCTATTACTGAAAGCCGTTCCATTCCTGCACACCTCAACCTTTCTGTTACAGAAGAAAAAGTTAAATTCTTTCTGTCCTTCACTTACAAACAGAAGAGCTACCCCATAGTAGCAGATGACTGAAGGCCAGCTAGTGACAACACTGCTCACTCGCATCTTGAAAGCAAGGACACTGTTTTTGAAGTTGCTTTTCTCACAAGGAACTGTTTCTCATTTCTAGTCAGAAAGTTGCCTCCTGTGACTTTGTCCACCAGATGTAGCATCTTAGGCTTTCGTGTATTCATCTGCTATTGCCCTGAAGTCAACACTCTTACTGTACATGATTCCATATCCAGCAACTACTTAACTCCATTGCTTCATACCACATTGTTTTCTGTATCAGTACACAGGAAGAGAACCATATGCAAAGAAGTCTCAGCTTAGCTTTACTCTTTCCAGAATAGCTTAAAGAGAAAAAAGCAAACCTGTTCACTACCCGACTAAATCCTTTCACAGGGAGAAATATATCGTTTCTCTATCTGCTGATGCCCCCATGTGCTTATCAGTGATGTTTTGCTGCATTCAGACTTTCACCCTTAGAAGGAGGATGAAGGTAGCATAAAGGAAGAGGCATAAAGTATTCTGTTCGTGTTTACATTCACTTTTTTTTTCCCCTGTTTGGTTCTACACCACATGTATACCGATTGCCTCTTGTACTTCTCCATTTTGGTACAATTAATTCTACTTTGTTTTTGAAACATAAGAAAAATCAACACTTCCCCCCCCAAACGGTCATGTTACGTGAAGTAAAGAAATACAAAGACAACAGAGTAGGATGCAACAGAGCTAAACACTAGAGAAAGCAAGACCTGGGGTGACAGAAGGTAACATTTGCATGACTCAAGAAGAAATGAAAATTCCTACAGGGCACAGATTCGTGAGTCAGAACCACACATAGAAAATTAGCAACCAATTTTGATTTATAGAAATATAATTCTATTGAGAGTTTCTGTTGTCTGGACCATAAAATACCTGGACTTTATTCCCATGGTTTAGAACATCACTGAAACCTCTTGTTATAGTCTGTTATGCGTCTTTTATTTTCCCCTCATATTCTTATACACACACACTCACAAATGTAGGGGCCTGTAGGACCTGAAGGATTAATTAAATACTGAAAGGACCTAATTTATCATATTTCTAATCACATGCCATTTAGAAGTGTTTTACATTAAGACACTACATGAAGAAAAAAAAAAAAATCAATAAACCCAATGAAATACTCCACCAGACAATGTGTCACAGTGGTAATATTTTCTATGTAAATGAAATTAGCTGGTGGCTGAGAATAGGATTTGCAAAAATCCTCTAAGCACCAGATACAAACAAATAGAGGAAAAGCTAAATTAACCTGCTTAACTCTGAGTATACTAGAATACAAATCGCCAGAATTATGTAGAGTACACACACGCTCACACATACACACACCCCCCACACACAGAGGCAACCCCACCTTTTTCCCCATTATTGAAAGTAGTACCTTGCTGTGTTGGGTTGCTTAGGAGACTCTGATCCAAAGAGTTATGTCAGCAGGATTATGTAAGCTCCTGACAGGTCTACCAAGGCTGGGTGCATCAAAGATAGAGGCCGGATAGAAATTTCTCTCTCGATTCTTCAAGCGTGGGAGCTGGATGCAAGGCTGACCACCTTCCTTTTCAAAAATATTACTGGCTAAGTCTTTACTTTGTCTCCATGACAATTTCCATCTCACTTCCTTGGATAAGTGGAAAGTCCCAAACGAATTTTTGTAACAAGCATTGGTCCAATCCTGCCTCAGCAAGGAGCTCAAACCTTGAAGTAGCTGCTGCTCTAGAGTCACTCCATGTTACATATAAGATTCTGTCATGTACATAATGCTGCAAGCTGGAAAAATCAGCTCAAGTTATGAGGGAGATGGAAAATTACAGTATTGATATTCTCAGCGTGAACGGGTACAGATGGTCAGGAACAGATTGTATCAAATTGAAGAACAATAATAAAATCATGAACTACTCAGGTTCCCCAGCTAGAGGGAAAGAGAGAGTTGCACCGATTGTGAGTGACACCACGTAAAGAGCCTTGCGAGACAGATGAGGAACCAATTAACAGCAAAGGAGCAGGTATGCAGTTCACGGTAGTAGGCGTTACCACAATACAAAAATGCTTTCTAAAACATCTTACAGAACCTCATTAGCAGTAGCACACCCTCATTGACACGGCTGGGCATGAATGGGAGAGCAGGGACAACTAATTAGGGACTGAACATGACTTGGGTACCTGGAATTTGTTCACACAGCCGCACTGATGAAAAGCTCATCCAACTTTGATAACTAAGTCATCCGTTGTGGCAAGAATGTGCTGTTCTGCCCACAAAATTGTATCAGACCAGTCAGAACAAAACCACAGGCGTACCGGGTTTTAACCTGCAGGAATTTTTGTTTGTTCCCCTGAATGTTTAGGCATGTAAGTTGTACGTGCTTACGATAAGTAGGACATATGTGCTGCTGTCATGAAAACAAATTTAAATACTTGCAGAAGAACCAAACAAGAAAATCACCACTCAAATGTATGGAATTTAAATGTCAGTTCTTAAAAAATAAGTTTTGCACAGACAGGCATCATTTTCAGCTTTCACATAAACGAATTTTGAGGATCTTTAGTAACACGTTAGTGGAACTAAGAATCTTCTGTATTTTTCAATGGCTAGAAAAAGGAGGGGTGGTGACCGCAATGCTGTGGAGCAGCATCATCAGAGAGGGACTGGCAAAGGAGAACCTCCCAAATGCTCAGGTAAAAATGCCATTAAAAATGGAAAAAAGAAATAAATGGTTATGAAAAAAAGACAATCACATTGTCAGGTAGTAAAAAGCGTGCTTCTGAAGATTGCCCTCCAGCTATGAAGAGCTTGGAGGCGAGTTAATCATAGCTAGAATGAATTTATAGTAAAACCCAAGGAAACATTACTACCATGCAAAAAAAGAAAACCAACCAAAAAAACAAACAACAAATTAAAGAGAGGATATTTCCACTTCATACTGAAATGCCCTGCCACCTGAAAACAAAAAATTGGATAATTCAAGTAAGAAAATAACTGTGAGCTTCTTGCATTAAGCTGAAAGTATCTTAAAAATGAAGAACTGGAAGGAACAGTGTATGGTAAAGTGGATCAAATCTGCCCAAAGAAGACAGCAAAAATGAACACAAATGATGCTCTGAATCTTGTACTAAGCACAAAAGAATGATTCCATTGTAGAAGAAAAATCCCCAGCACCTTAAAGACACTTCTAGCGACCACAAAACTGACAGAGCATCACAGTCCTCACCAGGGAACTCTTCCTTATACTTACGTTGAATTGGATTTGCAACATTGCCGCACCTTCAGGTACTTTAAGAACAACAGATTACTTCTGGCAGCCTGGTCTTAGGCTGACTGCATTTTCAGGCTATGCACTGTCACTGAACAACCAATGCACACCATCAGCACATGGAACATAACAAAACATACCTAGATTGTGCCGACTTTCAGAAAGCTTTCAAGAGGATCTCTGAAATTTTTGAGTGACTCTGTACAACACCCAGAAAATTTTACAGTTCTCTTTAAGACATCAGATGGGCTGAGATCTCTAACAAGCTAGTTTGGAGTTAATACTGAATTTTCTGTATTTTGGAGGTAACAGATCTTCAGGACAGTGAAATTCTGTGGTCAGGTCACGCACGTGTAGGTCTGGACATTGCTGATGGTATCTGCCTCCTGGAGACACTGATAAAAAATACGCTGCTAAAGAACTGTCAGAACTGAATAAAATGTCCTAAGTCAGAAAGTCAAAAAACAAAGGCGGTGAAACCCAGCATGACCTCAGATCGCTCTGTAAGAGGGAAGTCTTGAGAAATGTTATTAGCTCACTTACTAAAGCAGCAACTTTTGGATGATTGCATCCGTGAGTAAATGACTCAAGTGGAAAGCCTTGCTTTTCCATGGCTGGCCTCCAGCTGGGAAATCTAACGCCCTCCATCACAAGGTAGAAGTCTTTTGTAGCTATGCATTAAACATATGCCTGTGGGTCAGGAAGGCATGGATGGATGGAAAACTGCTTTCAACATTGGTATTCCTCTTGGTTACTCAGAGAGACATCATTGCACAGAACATTCTTGCACAGGCCCTATTCTTGGACTGGGCACAACTTTACATTGTGGCCCAAGACACTTGAACTTGGCATCCCCAAAGCCAAGCAAACCACAGGGACATTTTCAGCATTTCCACATTTACTCTTCCTATTTTGTGAATAAAGCTTTTGGTTACTAAACTTTTGAAATAAAACTTTTTTAAATAGATTTTTCGTGAGCGTTCAGTTCTGATCTGTTCTGCCAAATTTTTCTGTGTCTGCCACCATAAATGCAGTGCTTAGCACGACTACTCAATTGAATTCTGACTTAATCCAAAATTCACTATGACATTTCTTCAATATACAGAGCTCAGTCAAAATCTCTGTCTAGGCTACTTCACATAAAAGATTCTTCACAGAGTAAGGCACAAACCCCGTCAAGGTATTAGTCTTTTGAAGCAAATTACTACGCATTGTCTATAATTTAAAGACCTGTCACTGAACCAGATTCCCGTTTTTATTCTTTTTATTCCTGCGGGCAGGGGGGAACAACCAACCTCTTCTAATTAAACCTTAGTTTCAAATCACATTTAGATACCCAATTACTGCATTGAGTTTATTCCACAGTTTGACATCAACATCATAATCCAGTTACCTACTCCATGCTGCTTTAACTTGTGAAAGTGAACATTTTCCGTTCAAGATGTCGTACGGCAGCCACTGGACAGCCGTAACTGACAGGATTATGTAAAAACAGTGGCTTATCATGAATGTCCTAACGTTTTCTGATGTTAAATACTCGCTTGAGAATGACGCAACTGCAAATGTTGCCAGTGGTTTTGTTTGCCAAGGTTATATTTTGCCTTAAGTGATGCAAAAGAACACAGGCTCCATTCCTGAAATAGCTGGTCTATAAATATGATACCTTTAGATATCCAGCTGAGCCAATGAATCTTTTGTATTCAGACTTAAATGCTGGATTATCCTGTATGGGGGGGGGGGGAAGTGGCATTTAAGATATTTCACCTTATATTCTTACAGCATGAGGGAGATTGATTTTGCCCTATCGTTTTTACTCAAACTGAGAGAAAACTGCTGACATGCTCCTTCCTTTTCCATCTGTGCCTTGCAGCTCCCTCAACTGCTGCCATGCCAAACCCCACCCCTCTGGCCAGTTTGCAAAACCTTGTTATATTCTGGTAATAATCCTTCCCCTTGGTCTCTCCTCCCTTCTCATCTTCCGACTGTTTTTGAGACCATGTTTCCTTTCCCCTAATACATCCCAAACACTATGCACGCCATAGTATAAGTTCATCGGCATCTGCAAATGCTTAAAGCAACCACAGGTCTTCCAGAGCTTAGCGATACTTATTTTTGAGGAATTCAGAGTAGTGTTCCACCAGATAATAGATGATAGAAATAATCTCAAGAAAGAAATACTTGTTTTCTGGTTGGCAAAAGGCAAGTGATACAGCTGAGTCGACAACGACCACGGAAAAAGCTAGAAATTCTGAGGTGGTGTTTAGGGAAGCAGGGACGTGAAGACAACAAAAACGGAAGAGAAAGAAAATCGTAATGATGGAAAATCTGTAACCAATTTTACACCTATGAAGAAGTGACTTCATCCTTAAGTACTATTCAATCTATAACCTAGACCTCAAAGTGCAGAAGAACATCAAACAGCTGTTCTTACAGGACAGAGTGAAAGAGTAACGAGCGATGACCAAATGCCGCTGCCTAGCTACCCAGGGACATTTGCCCCAGGGAGCAAAAGCATGCTCAGAGTGAGAGTCCAGAGCTGTTGGTAAGGTTTGGCTCTATCGTGAACAAGTGGACTCGTCTCAAGGAGGCATTACATGCAATGGCTCTTCTTAGCTGTTGCAACAGATCCCCTATCCCTTGCCACCTCCCACTGTTCACTTGTACTTTATCCGTGACAGCTTTCATATGCTGTTTTGTAAATTAATGATATTTTTGAGGTTGCTGGGGGAAAAAAAAAAAAAGTCTCATTCTACAACAAGGGTCTTAAAAAAGAGTCACTGCTTTAAATAATTCCACTCTGAACACAAGTTAGAGGCTTGGATGTCAGTCTTGTAATAAATATGTGCTGCCCGTCTACTAAAATCTATATTAAATCTGTGAGTTTCTATCCTATTGGGGTTTTTTAATCACATTTTTACAATGACAGTCAAAATACCATCGCCATCAATTTATCTTCTTAATAATCAGCAATGCTCCTTTGTCTGATGAAAGATCTTTAGTTTTTCCCACACAAGCCCTAGAAGTAGAAAACACGATGCAACATGCTATAAACTCCTGATCATATCCATCTACCCACTTGGAACACATCATTTGTATCTGCTAAAACTGCTCCAGGCTTGGACAAAATGAAATCACTAAGTATACTAACGTTTATTTATATAAGAAAACCTTCAAACCCCTAGTTCTTTCACTTCATATCCTAAAATCCACAGCAATCCCAGATCAAACTTGCAAGGCACTGAAAAACAGCAGCTCTGCTTAAAGTCAGTATAACAGTAATTACTCATCACCTTGGAAAGTAAGCCCTTAAGTTTGCTTCCGACCGCGTATAAAGAACATGATCTTCAACTCGGAGGAAGTGTGTATTTTCTTCATTTAATATAGTAAAGGTTAAGCACTTTCGGCAGTTTTTATTCGGTGCTACTTGAACTATGATCTTTGATTTTCTCCTAGAGTTCTTCACATACTTTCTAAAGCCTCAGAGGTCCTAGGTGACCACATCACACTGTTTTCTTCCTAATCAAAGTCCCTCTTCTTCACAAGCGTTTTTATCTTTCTCTAGCATTAATACCAAGCTCTTCAAGTTTCCCACAAACTGTTATCCACAGAAATTTCTTTTTCATCAATTCTAGAGCTTCTCCCTTCAAATGTTTTTAGATGTTTGCAACGTCCAAAAACACAGAACAACTTCCAAGTGTTCTCTTGTTGCCGATTTTGTTCATCTTAAACTAATCACTTCTGTATGCGGATCTGTATGCCAGATATTCCCATGTTGACAAGCTGCCTTTCATATCATGTTTATTTTACATTTTAAAACTTTTTTAAAATTTAAAACTAATGGCAGAAATGTCCCCTAAGAGAACTATTTCTCTCTGCTGAGTGTAGAGTGAGATCAGGTACACAAAGCTGCTCACCATGACTGTACTGTAGACATCTAAGAATAAGCAAGAAGAATTCTGCTCCAGCGCCACTTTGTTGGTCCAACGACTAGGATCAGAAAGCACTGCAGAGATATTTTCCTGTAACAGAGGATGTTAGATCATCTGACTAAAGGCTAAGCAAATTAAACACAAATCCACGGCAAGGATCAGAGCCATTAATGAAAACTGAGCAAACTGGCTCAACTAGTCCTAAAGCCACCGAAGAATGATTCAGACGATTGCTCCTGGTGCAAAACCCACTCAAACAAGCGTAGGGAACTCCTCAGAAGGCTGTACAAACTGAAGGATTACCTAAAGGGGTATAAGACTTCTTATAGGATACAGGGGGATGAGAATTTAGGGATAGAACAGAGAATTTGGGGACTACACAAAATTTATTATGGAATTCTTTTAAAGCAGGATACAAAACTTACTATGGGATGTTTAAGGGAAGCACCAAGGCTGTGTAAAGGGAGGGGGTAAGGTAAACTGAAGAGAAACAGGCATGAAAAAAAACAAGGACAAAGGGGGCCAGCCCCACACAGACAGCTTACTGATTACTCTTCAGTGCAGGAGCCTTGCACTTCGCCGTTGCAGTTCATCTGATACTCTTATTATACCCTATTTCTGCCTGCTCTTGTGTGCATGTACACGCCAACTCTAGCGAACTTTAAGTGAGACTATCCCGTAAGTGGGACAATAGGAACGAGTGTGAGCAACTGGAGCAGAACCACGTGTCTGAGGGACTTGAGTCTAGAGGCTAGAAACTGGGAGAGATGGGCTGGAAGCCAGTCACTGTGTGGACTGTCTCACAGCAGCTACTGCAGACCCACACTGCAGGTGCGTGCACTCCTCAGGGGTGAACTTCAAACCTGGCCAGCTGGACATAAGGAAGAGAGAGGGTGGAGCTGTAACACCCAAGTGTAGCCTGCGTCAGTGAAGCCACTGCTCTCTTCCCTGTGTTGATCTGTAGCTGGCCATGTGTTTATTGTCTGCATTGTGTGTAGGTGTGAGATAGGTATCGATTTGTATTGTTATGGACTTCCAGACTGAGAATCACAGCAGCCCTAGATCTTCTGGACCAGGAGGGGAAAAATCCCCCCAGTTCCAAAGGCCAAGGGATTTGGCTACTGTGAAAAGTGAAGAATACTCACATGGACAGTGGCAAAAAACAACTCCCATGGAATTTTTCTAGTTAGTCTAATATTTTTATCTATTTCCAAACACACCTCAGAAACCTGAGTGGCAGTTTAACTGGTTTGAGATATCTAGAATATACAGAGTAAAAGAAATTATTTTACTCAAGTATCTGTATCATTATGTAGCCTGGCTATGATAGAACAGGAATAAAATGTTGATGACTCCATAGATGCTTTATCATAAACAGCTAAAATTCATTAAAGTTATGAATACTGCTTTAAATATTTCTCTATCAAAAGTTATTTCTCTTTCAAAACAGTATTTAATATCTTCCCAAAGTAAGAATATATATGGAAGTTATCTTGTTTTAATCAGCAGGTATGCATTTAGTTTAGAAAACGGACCATCTTTTTTTCCTTTCTACCTTCCCCCTGAGGCCTGATTACACCTCTCGGATCACTGAGGGGGGGAAAAATAAAATCACCAAATACAAATAGAATAATTTTTAAAAGAGCTTCCGTTCCTTTCATGTAATTTCTACGCCATTTCCATGTTTGCCTGTGACAGACAGCATGTATGAGCACTTCTTGCAAGCAGAGGCACTGGGCAACTACTATATTTATTTAAGTTTAAAAACCCTTCTCTGGGTATTGTAGCATTACATACTTTTGGTGGATGGCCACAAAATTGTTGGAGACCAACTGCATTTTCCAAAAGGGACAAATCAACAGCAGCTAGCCCAACAGTGTACAAATCCATAGTCAGGGATCCTCTGAACAGAGAGATTGCGAACGCCACCTGCACAATTCCAAACGACCATCTTCCAACCAGAAAGCCCCAGCCCACACCTACACTGTTTTTACAACTAACATGTTTCCTGAAGCCGTAGCAAGACTCGATTTTGGAAAACAGACTTTTTCCTGGAATGCTCAGAGGGTGCCTCACTTGATGACAAGACTGAGATCTCTGTACAAGACCACATGCATTGAATTTGGAAAAGGAAATGCGTATCCCAATACACAGCCTCCAAGTAGTCTCTTAACTTTAAGATTCCTTTTCTCAGCACATTGTTACAATTGCTCCAGCAACATTTTTAGCCAACACTGATCAGTGAGTTCCTCAACTTGGAGGCCTTTCTGAAAGCAGCAGTGCACCAAGGTCTTTGAACATAGAGATCCTTTAGACCTGGCTCATGTAGCAGAGCTCCACACCAATACCACCCTGTAACCCAACTAACTTCAGAACTGAAAGCTCTGTAGTTAAATTCAGAGTTCTGCACCAGAGCTAATAAATTCCAAGCGGCAGGGCTTGCTCACACCAGAGGTTACCATGACTCGACAAATCAACAACCAACTACATCAACTCAAGCTGAACTGACAAGGCTGAAAATTTTTAATCACATTCCAAAGGATTAGCCTGGTTTCGCAAATTGTGCAAGACTTGACTACAGCTGTGTCACAAGCCATACTTTGGACTGCACATTCTCCCTCAATTTTCTCAGCATTTCAGGAAGAAAATAAACTGTATTTGGCACAGAGTGCACTGTATTAGCACAACAGGCACACAGCCAGCACCAGTCTATTCCCTGATCTGTTCCACTGCTTCTCATCATCCTACTTAGAGCTCTTCAGCTCTGCTTCTCTTCCTGCATCACTCTGTAAGGTAAGTGATCCAGGGAGTAAAAAAGATACATTATGTCCTCTTATCACCAGCAGTCATAATTTTGTCATGATGATCCAGGAATCTTGCCCAAACAGCTCTGGAAGAGACAAGTTAAAGAGTTAAGAACAAGAAATGTGTATGGATGTTCGTGACAGCAAATACATTATACAGAATGCTATATGATGGCAAGTGCTCAATTTCCAGGCCAAAACCAACCAAACAAAACCACCAAAAAAACCACACACACAAAAAACCCACCAAAACCCTCCAAACAACACAAAAAACCCCAACAAACAAACAAAGTACAGTTTATTCTAATTGAGTAGGGTTTTTTTGTGCATAAACTCAGGGCAGGGTGAAGTGCACTTACTGACTGTGAAGCAGTGCAAAAGCTTAAAAAAAATCCTTTTGTATGGAAGATGTCAAGCAACACTTACAGTTATCACACATCTTCTATTTCAGAAGCCTTCAGCCTAAAAGGCCTCGCTGAATTCCAGCACAGTTTTCCGATCACCTTACTATCTTCAGTAAAAAACCAAGTCTACCCCACTGGAAAAGAAGTAGAGCATTTCCCAGGCACACAGTAAAAAAACCTTTGGGCTACAGTTACCTTGTGAAATGTGAAGCTTTTATTTTATATAATCTTAAAATAGAAGGCTTCTAATAAACCACAGCTGTGAGATTTCTGGGTTTTATACAATTTATGTCGTCTTCCATCCAGATTTTAGAAGTTTTGAGTAAGGTAGAGAGAAATTATTTTTACTCAGCTATGTAATTGTTAGTATTAGCAACTTCAACAGTCAGAAGTTTTATCAAGTCATATAACAATAGTTAAGATGACAGAGCAAAACTATAAATATATTTACAGATGTCTGAGAATCCTGTTGAATTCCGTTTGAATAAAAAAGAGTACATTTTACCGTCGTAAGTATAATGCAGTCTATTTGTCAGCTGGAATAATCAAGATCTAGTCCATTGCCTTAAAGTCACTGTTTACTTTATTAGATTTACTCAAAAAACAAATCCAAACCAAAACCAAAACCAACCAGCGTAAGGACAACTGATTTTGTAACTCCATATGGAACAAAGGGTTTCTGCCTCTGACAAATCTGAATCTATTTCATCCTTCTTTTGTACTAAGGGTACTAAGGAGTAGGATTGGAACTGCAGATACCCTCCAGCAACTACCAATTTATCTGCTTATATCACAAGGGTCAAACTCCAGTGCAATGCACAGCATTGGACCGGGAATATCAGGCAGGCAAACGGCAGTAAGAGGTTACAGGGCCAGTTCTGAATGACTACCCGAAGCAGACGATGACTTGAAAAATCAGAGTATGCGAATATTTGGAAGAAAAGCCACATTTCCAGAACTATACACTGTCTTACCCATGTCCATCAAATTTTGTACAGTGCATTCATTCAACAGTGACATTTTCTTTCATTGTGACATTTTTTACACATGAAAACAATTATTTCACTACTGCCACAATATGTTTCTTCCTCTCTGACACAAACGGCATGGATCCTGGCTTGCTGTGCTTACGACGATTCAGTTCCCTAGGAACAAAAAACAGAAAAATGAAATACAGGAGCTGGAATGAAGATTTAACAAATACTACCTTCCTCCGTAAGCTACTAATGGAGACATCCTACAATTTAAAAAAAAATAAGTTAATAATTGCTGTGCTTTTATTAATCAATAGTGACACACTTCCTCCTTTGAGAGGAAAGACCTTCCCTTTGAAAACTAACTTTAAAATTGGCTAATTTTAAATCAAGTCTTTTCTTGGGACCTCAACTTACTTGGTTTTTATTTCAACAGGATTTGCTGCTCAAGTTTGTAGAGTCTTTCAGCTGAGGAAAATGACTAAAGCCCACCACTTTCTGGGTTTACTGTTAATTTGGTAGCTACAGCAAAGAATGACACCTATTGCTCCTAGAAATTCCAATATGACTATGCTCCAGATGACAGAAAATTCTCATCCTGGAGTCTGGCATTAAAAAGAAAACAAAAAACAAAACCCCACACTACTAAGGGACTAAAAAAAACACAAAAAAACCACCCCTGAAAACAAAACCAAAAAACCTCTACACACCCAGAACAGCCCATTCTGTTTCTATTGAAAAGTTGTATCACGTCACGCTTCAGAGAGCCCTGTAGCTCCTTTTGAGGTGGTATTTCCTCCCATTTCTTCAGCGTACTTTTGAGAAGCAGCCAGTCCTCACTGATACTGGCACTTGTCTGCATTTTCCTTATAATCAAGCCTGTAGTTCATTACTGCTTATTGAGATGTTAAAAGTAGCTCATACATGTTCCTTACACACACTGTAGCTCTTTCACTCCCGTACATTGTTGCTACAGCACGGCAGCAATGAATTTTTTGGTAAGATGAAGAGAAAAGAAAGCCAGAAGAGGAAGACATACTTCCGGCGACGAGCCTCTCTCATGATACGTTGCTCCTTGATTTGGCAAAATATACTTTTAGGCAAGTGACGGTGTTTAGCTATGCGTCTGATCTGTGGGTGATACTGGAACTTCTCCTTCAGCTTCTGATTGTAATTCATAGCTGCCTTCTCTCGTGGTGCAAGCTACGGGGAAAACAACACAGACAAGCATGTTACAAAGGAATAGGGAATTAACTGTCATGATTTTCTCTACAAAGCAAAATTTTGACTTTTATTCCAAAGAGCTGTAACCACAGGAACTTCAGAATAAGGGGTAAGTACCAGAAATCTACAATTTCAACAATACCCCAACGCTCAAACACAAAACATTATCACAGTTTCAAAGTTAAGTAACTGAATTTACTCCCTGAAAAAAATCAGATTTTCATGTGCTGTTGAGAAAGAAGAGAAAACAGAAATAGCTGACAGTAAAACCTTTTTGATCAGTCTGACTGCTTTCCTAACTTCTGATGATCAACTCCTGCTGTGAAACGAAGATTTGCAGGCATTTTAATCACTAGCCAGTGTAAGTACTATGCTATAAATGCTATAAATTAGATGTCTTCATAAACAGCTTTACAGACAGCTCTTTAGGTGGGCTAAATCTCCCGCAGTGCCTTGATCCATTAGGAAGCACAGGGCACCTACCAGATTTCAAGTATTGGCTTGACTATATGGCACACGGGGAATTCCAACTTTCTTCACACATGTAAAAATACCTTTGCATCGTAAGCACGTGAAATACAGCTGAGCTCTTATTAGCACAACAAACTTTTAAACTATGTTTAATATTAATGTCTGAGCCACTATTAAGAACACTGAAAGTAACAAATGCCTTTTCCTGACACCTAACCTACAGCAGAGGCTTTTTGTTTTCAACCAGGTAGGTTTCCTTTGATCCTAATGCTTAGTTATCCACAGGAAAAAAACCTGTATGTGCTGTGCTTCTGTTTAAAGCACGCCCTGCTTCATGAGGAATATCAGTCTCTATGTATTTTGGATTTGTTCGGATCTCTGGGAATTTCAGCCACATTTCAGTCTAGTGAGCTTTCATATAAACAGAAAATCTGTGAAGTATTAACAGAGGATAATCCTATCCTCTTCTTCCTACCCTCCCATCCACAATATACTCTGCAATGCCAGACATCTTGAAAATCTCCACTTTTCAAACACGCAGTGGGGCACAAGTCTTTTGCCCTCCTGCATTTATTTCATCCACTGCTACCTGCACCTCAAATATTTAAAGCAAAACAAACGTTCAGACAACTTCTATTCATTCAGCTTTGCAAATGACTCAGTTTCACTAATTTCTTACTTTCTCAAGGAAAAAAATAAAACCAAAAAAACCCCAAAACCAGAACATGAGTTTCAGACACTAACAAAACCAACCAAACAAAATGGTAACAAACCAAATAACTTCATTACACACACAAAAATTTGGAAATTCCACCTACATTATCATGAGATAGGCTTCTCCCCAGCCCCTCTGAAATCAGCAATCGGCTATTTCTTCTCTACTTTGGAGGTCACTTTTAGAAGTGACTTCTCCATTATAGAATTTCAAAGATTCTAAAAGGGGTGGGAAAAAAAAAAATCATACTCAGATAATTTGGGTCCAGAATACCATTAATGGTCTGAAAGCAAGTATTAATAAAACAAATGGCTAAGTAGTTTCTCCTTTGGGACAATAACAAACCAGGTTCTAGATACAGTTGCTCATCACTCAGAAAATTCTTATTCAGGCATCAGAGACACTTCATGCTCTTAACCTCTGTTCCTCCACATCGTTGCCTCTTGTTCACAGAAAACAAATCCTTCTGCTTCACTTAGATTTATCAAGACCTCTCCAATTGTGAGTAAATTTTACAAACCTAACCCTCTAAAACTACACCTACCCCCGGTGCTTTCCTGAAATTCCTTCTAGCAAGCCAGCCTGCATAACTGGTTTGCTCTCAATAAATCCCAGGTGTTCCCACTCTGCAGAAAACTGCCAACATAATCCAAATTAAAGAGCTTTTATTTTAATTAAATGCAAGAATTTTCCTTTAATTTAAGAAGAGCAAATTGCTGCCGATTTAGCACAACCTTGATGATTCTACAGACAAGAGGTAAATCTGTAAATTAAAGATATATCCATGATACCTTATTTTACAAATTAATACAGATTAAGAGGTGGTTAGGTCTGAGTCTCATTCCATCTTCATGTGTAATGTATATGGAAAGGCACATAGCTGGAGACTTTCTGTCCAACTGCTGAATGCCAATGCCCCCTGTATTTGGCTGTGCTAAGTGCACCCTCATCTACATGGTGGGAAAAGGAAATTTTGCAGTAATGAGAAGTTTTATTTACGACAGATAGCTAAGAAAACAAACTCAGATAATGCACTGAATTCCTACTTCTCTCTTGCAAGTCACTTTACAAAGGTCAGCCTAAACAATATTACTTCCCATTCCGTTTTAAGCTGGAGAAGATGCTGTAAACAGAGTCCAGTGGAGAGCTATGAAGATGATGAAGGGACAGGAACACCTCTCTTATGAAGAAAGCTGAGAGCCCTGGGGCTGTTTAGGCTGGAGAAGAGAAGCCTGACAGGGGATCTTATTCATGGTTACAAATATCTGAAGGGTGGGTGTCAAGTAGAAGGGGCCAGTCTCTTTTTCAGTGGTGCCTTGTGATAGGATGAGAGGTAATGGTCACAAACTGGAACACTTAAGTTCCACCTCAACATGAGGAAAAACTTCTCTCCTGTGAGGATGATGGAGCCTGGAACAGGCTGCCCAGGGAGGTGGTGGAGTCTCCTTCTCTGGAGACTTTCAAGACTCACCTGGATATGTTCCTGTGTGGCCTGCCCTGGGTGATCCTGCTCTGGAAGAGGGTTGGACTCAGTGATCTGCAGAGGTCCCTTCCAACCCCTACCATTCTATGATTCTAAACACAGCACAATTTAGAAGGATTTGAGATTGTTTATAGGGAGTAGAACACTCTACAGCATAATGAATTACGATTTATATGACATCGCGAGTGGAAGACATGCTCAAAGATGACGTATGACTTTTTTTTCATACATTCCAGAAGGCAACATGCAATTCCCTTCCTACATGGAGATGGAATTATGTGGCAGAAAGACAGCAATGTGCCATCACTACAGCAGTCCTTCACAGCAAATACCTAAAGCAAAAAGCAGGGAAAAGAAGAACTCTAAAATGCAACCAAGTTGTGAGCAATAGGAAAACGTGCCCTTGAGCAAACCACCTATGACTCTCTCCTGCCTTCAGACAGAGACTAGTTATTTTTCCCATCTAAGCAGAAGGAGGTAAGCATTTTTGCAGAGCCCCGAGTGAAGAGCTAAAACCACCTTTGAAAAAAAAAAAATATCCTTTTAAAGAGGGCTATATTTGTATGGCACAGTATTTAGAACTCCACAGTATTTGACTCTTGTAATTCACCATGACAATATGAAAGGGCTGTTTATCTGTCCTGTCCAGATCGCCCTTCTAGGTTAGGGCAGACAGAGCACAAGTGCAACATTTTTCTATAGTCCAAATATATCCTGGCCATTTTCTACATCATATCTTGTCTGTCTTT
Source organism: Ceryle rudis (assembly GCA_033439905.1). Classification (NCBI taxonomy): domain Eukaryota; kingdom Metazoa; phylum Chordata; class Aves; order Coraciiformes; family Cerylidae; genus Ceryle; species Ceryle rudis. The sequence continues at coordinate 26,237 of JAAGNO010015571.1, forward strand.
ATTTTTTTTCCATTGTTCTGCTGAAAACATCTTTATAAATTTATTGGCAGAAAGTTTATTACTCATTGTTTCCTCAGACCGAAAACTTACAGCTTCGTTACATCTAATCAGACCCAAAAAAAACCCCAAACAATAAAAGCAATGTGAGGTAGATGTTGAGAACACAAAATCATAGCTGAAGGGATGAAGTTACATGTGTATTGAATCACAAACCAAAAAATCACTGAGAAAAGAATGCTATGTCACACAATATCTGGTACTCCTTCTTATCAGCTTTATCTCACAAAATGGAACTGTATACTTGGAGCAGACTGAAATGACAATTACTTGGACAGTTTTGATGTGCTCCTGCTAATGCACTTTGCTAGATCAAAACCAAGAGCTGTAACTGCACTTTCTTCTATCTTTTTTAGTCCTTATTCAAACCCTATTTCTGCATCTGTAAGAAAGCAGTAAATCTATGCTCCACTATGGCCACACTCACTGCTCACCCTAGTTAGACACTTACTAAAATACATATCACTCCCAGGCACAAAGTTCATTTCTTCAGTTGCCCAGTGCACTGTTCTAACTACTTGAGAAATGTAACGGAGCCAAATTTTGCAGCTGTCACTCACAGAAGTAAGTTACTACGCATTTATAATCTAAGAATTGCAGGTGTAGATGTCTTCATAATGTATCAGTAGATTCAAGAACAATACAGCTTTCTGTAATCTGAGAGTTCACTGCTTTTACTACAATTCTTAGGTCCCTATCTATCCCTTTCATTGTATTAATTAGACTAATTCTACCCTATTATTCTACTCTATTATTGCTGCTCTTCCAGACTTTTCACTCAGACAAGGCTCTATTTTCCTCTTTTCCTCAAAAGCCACCATCATTTACCTTTTCAGAAACCCCAGACCTCTCCAAGAACGTAGATACAAAAGCTTCAAACATACTAACGTGTTCTATTTTATGTACAGCATCTGAACATCCTCAAGTATCTCGTAAGTCTTATTTAACCAAGTCTTTTGCTTCTAGACACGCAGAGCTAGATGTTTACTGCTTTAAAATAACACTTGGTAAGTCCTATATAATTATTTATTAATCAATTTTTATGAAAAGCAAAACCAAAACCACTAAACATTATGCATTATTTTAAAGCAACTGCTGCAGTAACTCCAACACAGTGATTTGGGGTTTGTTACCCCTGTGTAAACCCATGCAGACTTAATTGTCAGTGGAGTGGAGACAGCATGCCTCTGGCTCCTCCAGAGACCTTTATTCTTACTTTAATGTTTCACTGATTTTGAGTAATGAGTGTGATGCCAAATACATCAAAAGCCAAAAGAAACATGCATGTCAGAACTGATGACTGCTAGGGTAGCCACGGTTCAGAAAGTACAACCTTCCAACTGGATAAATGTTCATCAGGCACAACATAAGTACTATATATTCACTATAACTTCCTTGGAACCCAGCAATGCTAAAACCAAGTAAGACTAAGTACTCAAAGACAAAAAAAAAAAAAAGTTTTATTGCTATTTTTTTTTTTTTTCCTCTTTCAGGATGCTGCTTTCCATCCACTCCAACCCCAAAAATATCCATCTTAAAATACAATGTCTTACAAGATGTTAGCATTCTATCAGGAATACAGTGCCCTTTGGATGAGTCATTCAATCAAATCTCAGCAAAGAAAAACAGCAGACCAAGCAACTAAGCATTTAAGATATTCTGATACTTCCGACAGAATTACTTAAAGTTCAGCTTTGAATATTCAACATGTTCAAAAAATAGCCACAGACTGTGGAAGAACTGGACATTTATAAAATGAGCAAGCATATGTCTATGACGATAAGAACACCGGTGCTCTAGAGAAGAAAGAGCAGGTACACGGAACAGCAGGAAAAGCAGCAGCACTTGATAAAAAGCCATTACAAGTTGCAGTGTTAAGAATCACAGGAACTACGAGGTTGGATTGAACAAGGATTGGCACAGTTGCCTGAATCCAAGCAAAATTTCCAAGGTATATCCAAGAATGTGATAAGCCATAAAGACTCATCTCTTTAATCTTATCGGCAACAATTACTCTCTAAACATCTGAAAAAAAAAATTTCATAGTGCTTCTAAAAAAAATAATAAAATTTGTAACAACTGTCACACCTTCGGACAGTTACTACTTTGTGTCTTGCTTTGAGGCTTCAACAGCATCATGCTTGAACACATTTACCACACAAGATACAAGTATGTGAAACACTACCTCTTAATATTACAATGTAATTCTTTACAAGTTCATAGTGTCCTCCATCTGAAATGAGAGCAGTTTTTCTACATAATTCACTATGTCCCTTGTAAGGTCTTCCTATATTTCTAAATACTTTTCCTTTCTTAAAAGTGCCTTTTGATGTTGCAAGGTGGAGGTTTTTTTAAGACAGGATGACAATTTTGTATTCTAAATAAGATGGTTTTTATTTGAGAGTTAGAAAACCAAAACCAAACCCTCCAAAACTAACAAAAAAAATAAAACAAAATAATAATATTAAAAAAATAAATAGAAACCAAACCAAAACACATACCACTTGACCTGTGTGTTATAGATAGCTATTGACTTAGTTCTCTTGGGACCTTCTGGCCAAAGAGCTTTGATAGCAATGCTTACAAACCCTTCCACACACACTGCGTTTGTACGATTCCACAACAGCAGAACAGAATTGTACACGCGGCCTCCGAGAGGCATGTCGAGCAGCAGCACTATACTTACAAATGGAAAAAAAAGGGCAAGCTATTTTACAACAGGACTCACTGTCAGGTCAAAGAACGCTAAGTATTAGAGAACAGACCATATCCAACACCTAACAGTCATAATTGGTAGTGCCTTTTTTTAGGTGCGTCCATGGCCAGTTCTCACTGATGCAAACACTGCAGAGAACAGCAGAATGCCATTTCCCCCTCTACATTTTGAATACTTAAACAACAGCTAGGTTGTCCTTTTGGTACATAATACTTCTGCTGTGCAGGAGCCTATGACTTCCCAGAGCCAAGTAGCCTTAGTATTTCCTAAGAAAAGGAGCCAATGCCATCTAGTAGTCAACAGGGTGAATTTTTTGTTTGCATCTGAAAATATTTGGAATCATTCTACATAGAAAGGCTACTTCTGACACTCTTTTTACCCACTTGTCCTCACATAAAGAGCACAGAGTAAAAGATGCATATCGAAAATACCAGACAATTCTGTTCTAGAACAGCATCTTAGAGATAGACATTATGCTAAGAAATACAGTGAATAAGGAGAGCAAATTTCAGTTAATACTGTAAAACCAGGTGAAAATGGCATTGCCATGACCATATGGACACCCTAATAGGAAAACAGGTAATATTTCTGTCCAACACTGCACTGTAAGTAAATTCAACATAAAACTTAAATAAGTCTATTATGAGATTTGTGAAGCCATTGAAATTAGCAAGTATGTAAGTGATACTTAAATGCTTGATGAAGCACAATGTGGCAAAATCCCAAGAATCAATCCAGAACAGGAAAAGAAACTTTAAAAAAAAAAAAAAAAGCTTCCTCAAACCCAGTTATTCCATTAAATAAATTCAACTTACATAGCAGTTTGTCACCACAAATACTGTACAGGCTACAGAGCTGTGAATTTCACTATAGCTCTAAATCAAAGACAAGAAAAAACAGCAGGACTTCCAAACACCTGTGGTGGGCCATGAGCAGGCATGTAGCTGTGCTTCTCTGTATCCAGTACTTCACAGTGCACAACAGTCCGTGAATTATCCCCTTCTACACTGTAGTTCTAAGTATTCCTACTACACCCATTCACCTTCCACCTCTCCCAGCTCTGCTCCACTTCCCTCCTACACAGACACTGTAACTTGATGGAACTTCAGGTAACCACAAGCAGCCCTGTACATAACTATGCAATAGATCCACCCCCTCAGCTATACAATACTTCTTCCTGAATTACAGCTTCCTTCTCCTTCCCCCTCAATCTTTCACAAGATTGAGTAGAAATTCCCCCAAGCATTATTTGACAGCGACGCTGATGGGCTCAGAAAAAGCAATGTAAGCACTGCCAAAATACCCTAACAATATAAAGGGACTGCTCCCAGTGGACAAAGTGTCAAATTAATTCTCCGAAGTCATTCAATACTTTACACAACTGTGCAGATGAATATATGCAAGTGGTAACTATAATAGAATATTGTGGCTTTGTCTATACATAAACATTTCAACAAGTGCAACAGAAAAGACATGTACCTAATTAGCCTGATACCTGCTCCTGCTAGGAACACTTCAGCCCAACAGACTTACATTGAATTAAATGGACTTCAGACACTGCACCAGTGTGAACACTTGATATTTCAGTTTTATAGGTTAATGACACTCTCAATCACCTTGTGTAGCAATCACGAGGCACGTAATTTTATTATTATTATAAGCTGCAGTAAATGCAATGAGCTGTATTGCACGTCAGTTTTCAACTTAAACACGCTACAATTTTACCTTTTCCCTTTAGAAACCAGTATGTACAAGTTGAATAGGCTGAGCAGTTGTAATAACAAAAATCCCCACACATCTTGTCTTGTGATAACAAAAAGCAAAATGCAACTCTTACCACTCCCAGTTTTTCAGAAGCATTAGCTTTCCACAGACGAATATTCATCTCATCTGAGCCACACAGAATATATTTGTTATCTGAAGTCCATTTTACAGTGATGACGTGCTGCATTCGTTTTGTATGATACACCTCCCTAAAGCAAAAGAAACATTTAAAAATGATCTACCACCACTTTTCCCATCAACGTTACCTTTCAAATAGCAGAAAGCATCCTGTTCAAGGCAAAATTTAGTTACTTTTTGTTGGTTTGGGTTTTTTTAAATCTGACTTTTATTTTAAACACTGCTGATCTGAAATCTATGTAGAGAGAGATTCATATGAAGTGCCCACCTAGGATAAGATGCTTTAAGTCAGTGCTTCCATAGAAATTAAGAGTAAATAGCTGAAGAATACTTCTTTTTGCAAAATATGCCATGGGTATACAATATATATACCAATCCTGAAATAATTTTCATTAATAAGCTGTTACAGTTATCAAGCATTACGGAACAGGACTGCAGAAGACTAAGTGCCAAAGAATTTGACACTACCATTATGAAGAAGAAAGAGAACAGTAAATGAACACTTCCAGCTGTCCATTTATGACATGGCAATGGATTGGTAACTCTTCATTGTGATTTCCCTTCTTTCCACCAAAATGGACTTCCTTAATGTCTAAAGGACTCCTAGGAAAAACTTTAAAACCCTAAAAACAGAAAGAAAAGTCTCCAGTCCTGCAAATAAGAATTCAGCAAGAAATAGCAGCTAGTAAAGAAGGATTCAGAACAGCTGTGGCTATTGAAGCATAAACTACACCTAATTTCTGCCAAACAACTCCAGCTCAACAAGGGCTGCCTCCTGTTGAAAAACATTTATACACATTTCATTTGCATCAATATTTAAATTATACTCAATAATTTTCATTAAGTATGTACCAAACGAGCAGAACAGCATTATTCATAAAGTTATTATCTGATTTCTGCTACAAAAATACAGCACTAAGTACATTTTTCTGTTAACTTTAATTATTTATTAGTATTCTAAAGGTGAAGAATAAGCAAGGCCTACTTATTGTCCACTACTATGCACTCCTCTGGTATATCAGTCATAGAATCGTAGAATATTTTAGGCTGGAAGGGACCTCTAGAGGTCATCTTGTCCAACCTCCCTACACAAGTAGGGACATCTTTACCTAGGGCG
>JAAGNO010015572.1:0-26914 GCA_033439905.1 Ceryle rudis
CCCCCTCCTGAGCACCAAGCAAGCCCCGCGTTGAAAAAAAAAAACGCTTCCCTCCCCCCACCAGAGAGGGGGGGGGGGGGGGGGGGGAGCAACAACAACAACAAAAAAAAAAACCACCAAAACACATCACAGCAATTCTACCACAGCAACACTGTCTCCAGCGAAACAAGGTGCTAGTGAAGGGTGAGGGATCTGCTAGTCCTTCAGTTTCTGGATGAGACTCTGGTTAAGCTTCTTGGTAACCAGTGCCAGCACCATCCACACTACCCTCATCACACCCCAAGAGCAGCAGCGGGTTACAAAACTGTATCACACAAAACCTCTGGCCACGAAGGCTTTAAAGGAGTAATTAAAAAATCCCTAGTCCTAACAAATATTTAAGAATTGCACATATTATGATGACCAGAGGTGATGGTGACTGAACATATGACTGTTGGCATTCAACAGCCCCTGTAGAAAAATGCCAAGAAATTTGCCAGCCCAGAAACTTCTATCCAAATCCTACTGAACTTCTAATTACATTTGGGTTCAAACCCTTAGAATTCCAGCTAATTCAGGATTATTTTCATCCTAGATAAGCAGCTCTAAGAAGTTGCTCTGGTTTCAAACCTGAACTTCTGCCCTGTTTGGACTCCACAGCTGGATCCTACCCCTCTTCACCCAGATGCCTCTCTCCTTTCTCTACACATGACAGTGCTGTGAGTGCATTGTTCGAGCTGGATAATGCTTTTCTCTTCCTTCTCTGAAGCCCATGAATGCTTCCAGGAATCCTTCCACTACTTTGAAAGTGCTGATTCACTTCCACAAGACTGAAGGAGATTCATTCCCATACCCCCAGCATCTTCCACGCAGGGGTACTAACCCATTAGATTATTAGGTAGTAAGTAGCAATGATTCTAACTCAGGGGACCATGCTCAGCCAGCTTGATCCTGAATACATTTTTAGGAATACATTATGTATGAGGGTATAACTATACAAGTGGAGCTAAAGAAAAAAAGAGCTGTATGTTGAAACTGGGAAGGGCCAAATTACCTGCCCTGCTCCACACCACATTCAGTCCCAATACAGGAATTTTATGAAGTTAATATGAACATATATTTCACAGCATAGGGGATTGGCAGGTAGCAATACATGCACCATACTGTCAGAAAACAAATAGTACATTTTGAAGGACATTCTCCATCAGGTGTTTCTTAACCAGGAGGGACACATACAGCCACACATAGCATCAGGAGCATGAGCCTTTGCACTCTATTGTCACTACAGCCACTTGAAAAGAATTACACTAAAACCAAAGTGAGTTGTCATGCCATGAAACACAAGGTTGTGAAATAGCTGCCCAAGGGGCAGAGCAGTACTCCTGCAGAAATAAAGCAAAAATCTCCTTCACATTGCGTCTAAAATACGTGCAAATCTGATGGAAGCATTGCTGTCATGCACTAGGCTCTGGAGTCCCACAGGATTTCCACGAATGACATCAGATATTTGATGCCAAAAGAACCAGGTTTGCAACTATATCATTTGCCTTTTTATTTTAACTCTCCCAATCTTTAAAAAAAAAAAAGTAGAGGAAGGAAATGTTTAAAATAAATTTATGAAAGATTTATTAAAATGTGCCTTCAACTTAGACAGGTAAAAAGCCATTAAGTGAACAAGTAGAGGGAAAGTGTATAATGATATGCTTACAAAATATGATATATGAAATGTATAATGATTAAGAAGTTAAAATGGACTATGTAAGGAAGGTAGTATTGAAAGCAAAATAATAGGACTATTTCCAGCACATTTCAAACAAAAGGCTGGTAACATGAGTTGTCAAACATTTCCGAGATCAAAAGACAAAAACCTATCTCCTGGGGCATTTAAAAAAAATATTAAGAGAAACATTTCTGCTTGCAGGAAGGAGGGTAACAGGCACCAGAAATGAACATTTTCTTCTCTCAAGAAAATGCTACCGGCCATACTTAAACCCAGAAGAGACGTGGGGGATTCATAACTGCAGATTAAAAGAAAGGCACCACAGCTGTAATCCCCCCTCCAATCCTGCAGGAAAAAAAAAAAAAAGGGAAAATGACCTAGGAATGACCTAGGGCAGCCAGGAATAAGAGATGTACACAGCTCACTGCAGGGAAATGCAAGTGATACCTTTGCTCCATGATGTCTGTGTGGGACAGCTAAGCAAACCTGGGGAGAGAGAGAGGAAAGGGTGAGAGTTACTGGAGGCAGTTTTCAAGGCACAGACATGGCCACTGCTTTCATGCTGCCTCGACTTTCAGTGCAAAGTGGTGAAAAGTTAAAACACTGTGAGAAGAGCATGAAATCCCTGCCGGTGCCTCAGCACTGGAGTGCTTCTCAGAGTGCAAATGTAATTACCTTCTCCATTAGCAGGCCATCAGGGCTGCTCTTTGGAAGCAACCACCTTCTGGTTATTTTGAAGTGTTCATCTGACAATTTTGTCGGAGACCATCTAGATAAAATTAATTGAGGAGTCAGGGTATAACTGTTACAGAGAGTGGCTATGTTTTGAAAAAGCCCTTCCTCATCTCACTATCAGCCTAATCCTGTTTAACTCTACAGTATCAGCCATGCTGAAAAGATATGTCAAGTCAAGCAATATCTTCTGGGTTTGTTTTTCAAAGGACTATATGGGGTCATAAATAGTAGTCGCAGGGCAGGCTTGGAAGCCTGCTTTCAAGCTGGCATGTACAAACCCACCAACTTCAATGGAGTTTCCATGTGTGAAGTACATGCAAGATCAAGCACAGCCATCATCATTATAACATCACTTACATAGTCATTTTATGCTTTACAACACCACTTACAAAGGCATTTTATGCTTCAGAAATAATTTGATAGCAGCAAGAGGAATAAAAGAGTGTGCACATTATTGTGCAACTGAATGGAGGCTCAGCATTGTTTTATATTACTTAGGCCATACAAGTTGGCTGGTTAAACTGGATGGGCTATTAAGACAACTCACTGTTTTACAGTCCTACTCTACCATAATCACAGAGTAAAGACATGAAGGGCCATGACTCTTTCTACAACCCAGAAAACAAAACATGAGTTCAGTGAGTCTTATGAAAGCTGAAGCCAAACACACAACAGTTGAAAGAAATAAGCCTTGGGCGGCTCCAAGTTGTAAAGCATGACAAAGGAGAACTTACAGTTAGCACATGATTTATCTCTAAATATCTTGCCATAGTCTTGTGACATGAATTGCAGTCTCTAGCATGACATTTTGAAAACTGTTGCTTTTAAAACCAGATCAGAAAAAAAAAAATAAAGGGGAGATGTAAATAGTTAATGGGAAGAGGAATGACATTTGTTAGCTCTTTCTGTATGAGTGTGGTCATATTGGAATGCTGTAAAGAGCCTCTTCCTTTTCATAGAAAATACCACAGATGGAGAGTGAAAACCAGGATTTTAGAAATCTTTCTCAACCAAAAAGATTACCAAAAAAAAAAAAAATAATCAACCAAAAAACCACAACTCTGACATCTCTGAAAAGAGAAGACAAGAAGCACCAAAGTATTCTAAGATCACTGGTAGGTTACTACTAGATTTGTAACAGTAACTACAAAATTATCTGATTTAATACAGATCTCAGGCCAGCTGGTGATTGTTCAGAGATTTATGAGGCAACAATGGTATTTAGGTGGATTTTTACTTTAAACAAACTTTACGAGGCTACAGAGTCAAAAGGGAGCCCTGAAAAAGGATTGGAAAAAATATATATGTGAAGCATCAAGCATCTAAATGAGGAATACTATAAAACAAACTGCAGTAAAGACCTTTAGAGCACACTAGATGAGTATTAGACAAGGGTAAATATTGTTGCTAGCTTACAGCAAACAACTGATAGGTTTTAGGAGACCTATGAGGGGACATAAACACCTGCTATGCACAAACAGCAGAAAAGCATTTGCAAGAAAAATTTTGTCCATGCCAGTAGTAACACAATCAGCAGCTGCACTGGCTAATCTGATGAGCGGTAATTTCATTTTATGCATCCAAAATAAGCTCTTAGGTAATACAATTTTCTAAGAGAGACTTGTTTGACTAACACTTGTTTCATATCAGTCTGATATTAATTTAAAAATGTTGGTTTTATTTTAAATCCACTCTCATCTCCAGGCTGAGGTCTTTTTGCAAGCTGTCCTTCCTTCACTGCGTAGTTGATGCCATCTTGTGGTGGGGGGGAAAAAAAAAAAGTGTCCTGATGGCCTCAGTCTTCTTTAATAACCGAAATAATTCTTGACTAACTCAGTGTTACAAGAACAGGGACTATATTCCAAATCTATGTCTCTCCCCCAGACTCCCAGCCTTTAGAACCGTATTTCTATTAAACTCTAAGCGGTTATTCCAGGACTGTGAAATTAGCTGAAATGTAAGCTTTTAGAAATTGAAACTGCATGCAGATTCCTGCCTCATTCATAACTGAGGTACCAAACCTGCCTCCACAGTGCTTCCAGGGACAGCCCAGAGCAAGGCAGCTACTTCTAGAACCACCAACGTTAAAAGACTCAATCAATTTCTTCTCTTTTGCTGAGTCTCTCTCTTGCAAACTCATTACTTTCAGACAACTCCACTCTTGCCTACTTTTTGCTTCTTTCAAAAGAGAGCCAGTATATTGCTTGCATCATTCTGGGCATCTCTCTCTCCTCCTTCCTATCACCTGGAGACATTTCACATACTCCTAGGTGTTCCACTCGCGTATTTTTCAAACTATGTTTTCTGTGTTCTGGCTTCATACGTTTCATAAAGTCTGTCTTCCCTCCTTCCCTTCAATGTGTGAGCTTACTCTACCTCCAGGCACAATGAGCTGGTCCCTCTATCTCGCACCATCCTTCCTGTCCCCTTCACCAGGGTGACTGGTTCTGTGAAGGGTAACAGCACCTGGCACAGTTTTGATGAGCTGCTTTTAAAGTGTGTTCATGAACAGAATGACCAGGGGAAGCACACACAGATCCATCTCCCTTCCTCAAACTCTTTCCTTTCTTGTGTGTAACTATCTATTGCTCCATCAGTCATTAGTTACATGCCCCAAGCTGCAAAACACGTGTTCTTTACATATACCAGACCTCAACCTAGCAAGATGGCCATGTTGACCATCCATCCTAAAGCCTCCATGGATCTTTTTAATTCAGACCTACTTATGCTCAACCCCCCGGTGACTTGCATCCTTCCTGCCCATGGCCTCCTCCTCTACAGCTCCCACCCACATAGAAGGTGGTATCTGATTTAGAAGCATCGCCCTAAGCATCACCAGAGCAATCTAGGCTTTGATGCTTACAGCACAGCTACTAGCAGAAGGGCACCCACCCTTCACTCACAAGTGCATGACCCTAGGGTTCCCAGGTTGTCCTGACCCTCTCCAGGCAGCAAGGGCACTCCTGGCATGTCAGCTGGTAGGGCTGGAGAGGGGAATGGTGCTGAGCAAAGCTCAGAGTAGCCCTGGCTCAGAGGAGAGCTGGGGCATAGCTGGAAATTTGCTGCTTTGCCTTTCTAACAGGGAGTTGCCAAAGAAGAGCTTGAGTGGGATCTGCTGACCTTGAAGATCTCCAGAGTTCAGAAAACCTCTGGATTTACCTCTCACCTGCTACAAGATGTATTTTACTGTCCTAGTACAGGCCAGATGGAACATTTGCCTATCAAACAGCAAAAGCTGAGTAACACCAGGAATAAAATCCTCCTCAGGTGTGCAAGTGAGCATGTCGAAGGAATAACAATGACCGAAAGAAAAACTTTTTAATTTCCAAGTCCTGCTCCTTAGTGACGCTCCTGGATACAAGCAGAGAATACAGAAAACAGGACACTATTTGCAGTGCTCACTCTCAGTCACCATCAGTAGAAACCTTTCTGGCTTTACTAAAATTCATACAGAGCTACTGCCCGATAGCCTGGGGCTCCCACCTGGACTCTCCACCATGACTGCCTGCTGCACCCTGAACAAGGGAGGACACAGCCAACCAAGACTGCACATTTGGCTGCCTCAGCGAGATCCTCGCCTTCCCCAAGGGTCTCCAGCACATTTTCTTCTGTGTTTCAGGTTGCAGAACTGTCAGGTTTTTCTGAACAACAAATACAGCTAACTAAACCTACCTGCTTTGTGAAAGATAAGGAGTTGGGGGGAATCTCTATTTTAACTTAATTTGCTGTTGCTTTATTAAGTATTGGATTTTGGTTTATATAAAGGTAAACAATGTTATCACACAAATCTTAATCTTATAATTGCAGCCTCACTTGAATTACCTGATGATTAGCCTCTAGGCATAACGCTCATCTCATTCAATTATACCTTCATAATCATCAGATTCATTAATTTAATCCTCTGTGTGCTAAAACATTGCGTGGTTAAAGGCAACATTTAGCAATATTCAGAATATTGGCAGGGTTTCCCATTCTCTGCTGAAGAGTTTGTACAAGCACTATTACACCAATAGGATCAAGAAGTTAATTTTTTCCTTCAAATCCTTGATGCACTGAGGTAATAGTGAAATAAAAAATATTAGTACTTAATTATTTAATTGTAATTTCAGTGCATGCTGAACATAGTGAATGGCCTTGAGGTAGACCCTGAAGAGGATTTGCCAGGACATGGCTGGGTGAGCATCCTCCTCCTGCCCGCATGGCTGGAGAAGCTGGGATCTGCCACTGGAGAGGACGCTTAGCCCCTGGGGTAAGAGTTTCACTTTCTGAATCACTACACATCAGTAGCTGAGTTTGCTAATTCACCTATTAGCTGGGGCTCTGTAAGTGGACTTGTCTTTCTTTATTCCACAGTTGCTCTCGGCAGCACCTTACGCTGCCAGGCTGCACACAATTCCTCGATATTCCAATACTTTAAATAAAGCCCTTTGGAATGAGGCTGAGAGATCAGCCAGACACATAGCAGGGCAGTGAAGGACAGAATCCAGCCATCAAGGATACAAGCTCAAGAAAAACTGTCTTGAAGGGACCCAGGTGATGAATCCAGACACAGCAAAGTCATCACGTCAAGGTTGGCAAAGACTTTCCAAGCCTCCCAGGCCAAGCTCATCAAATAATTCTTCATTATAACTAGGATGGAGTAAAATGGGGTGTCGCACCTTTTGTCTTTAAATCATCGAATAGTACCTGGCTGCAGAGCATGGTTTTGACAAGATTCCCCAGCCCTCCCATAACAAGGTTAAAGCCATTCCAGATGATAAAGGTGCCCTTCAAGATTTATAAGATATGTAAAAATGAATAGCCAAAATCTACTTGCGAATCAACTTAGAGAAATCATCCATACAGGACCATCCAAACAAAAAGGGACTATATGAGAATAACTAACTACCAAACCAGTGCATGGCATTATAGGACATTTCTGTAGTCTTTAATCATTAAGAAAAGCAAGTATGTAGTTTATAAAAACTACATAAAACCAGCAATACATGCTCCAGCTAGAGGCATAGTGACCAGGAAAGCTCAGGTATGAAGCACAGGGATTTGAATTTTTATTTCTTAGATTTCCCCACCCCCAATTTCTAGCTTCTTAGTAAATCAACATCTTTGACAACATGTAGAGATTGATGCAACACCACTTGTGGGTGAGAAGTGATACGGCTGACCTGCCAGCAAGTAAACCAGATAAACGTTCTCCTGACATGCTGAATATATTTGGTAAGGGGAAAGAAGAAAATACACATGCAAATATATGTATGGCAAATTTAATAGAGGCCTTTGAACTCAAGTGCTTACATTTGTACAGCCTGTGGTCTGTACATATCTTGTGTACTGAGCTACAGCACACAAGCTACAGATGGCTTCATTCAACAGGACAAATATGACTTGCACTACAGGAGGAGGTAGAAATATTTCACTGGCCTGTCTTCCAGGGTTGGAACCCCAATACAGGATGGAAAGTGGAACCAAAGCTATATTTAAAATAACTATAAATCTCCCTTTCATTTAAATTTATACCTGGTTTTGAATATTTTTTTTTTCCTCTAATAATATTTATTTCTACAGAAGACAGATCCCCCCAACATAGCAAGGATTCAGCAATTCAGAGATGCTTCAACACTGGAGCTATGGTGGGGTTTCCTCTATATATCTTTAGAAAGACAACCTCAGGCATTTGTAAGGTGACAAATCAGTATTTTCTCAGTGGCTTTTGAAGGTTTCTTGCAGCTGGCTGAGGATGATATTAAAGTGACTTAGGGAGGAGTGAGTTAGTCTGATGTGCATGAGAATCTCCAGCTCCGTAGCAAGGTAGCCCTCCAGGCATCATCCTATACTGGTTATGACTCCTCCAGGGAATTTGTCTTTTTCTTTTAAAAAAAATAAAATCCTAACTTCTCAGTTATTTACAAATTTGCAGTCAAATAGAGAGCTTGTGAAACCTCCTGCTATCTTTACACCACTTTTATCTGGGCTTTGGACCAGCAATTAATGACACTTGCGAGTGACTGATGGCAGACTGGCACTGCTACAGCAGGGATGAGAACAGGAGTTTGGCTACAGACTTGATGCGTATAGAATCATGCCCAACAAATTAAATTAAATTATACTGAAGCCAGTGACCACTTAGGGACCATTAGAATGTCAGTTAATTAAAGCTGGAATGACCGAAGGTTATGAGACAAATTGTCATCTGTTAATCTGTCAAAACCTGAAATGGAAACGCCCTGAGCTGCATAGAGGATATTTTAAGGTGATCAGAAAACAGAGCAAGTTACCTTTTTCCACGTTGACTCGCCTGTGTAAAGCTTCTTGCTTTCAGAAATTAAAAATGCCATCAAAAACTTAGTAATTCTCTCAGAAAACTACAATAAAATCAGGTTCCACTAATAATCCCATCTATAAATTATGAGATTTGAGGGAATTGGTTGTAGCTTCATAAGATTAAAAGTGACAGGAAAAAATATTTAATTGAAAGGGCCCAATTAGTTCTAAAAGTATGCTATGGTAAAATTTATTATTTATCTGATCTTGATTTTACCTGCTGCTTTTTTGTTTACTTGGAATCAAATCCAGAATACCTCTCACTAAAAGAAACAGGCCAACTGAAGAAGAGGAGAGCTTCTAAGGAGGGCAAAAATTAAAGGAATCTGTCCCTGATTTGTTTAAATGGCAATTACAAAATGAGTTAACTGCAAAAAGAAACGGATTTCAGAAACAAGGACTTTCTCCTTAGCAGCCACATTAAGAACCAGAAGTGTATGCATGTCTCATCTCACATATCTTTTCAGAAAAACTAATTAAAAACATGACATGGTGTCAAGCTTTTGTGTAAGTCTAAATCTCATCTCCATAAACTAATAGAAGCTTTTCTGGTTCATCAACAAGCCAGTGACAGCACAGGCAATCAGTCCCTTCTTATGCAATACCTACTTCTGTGTTACAGTAGAAAAGTAAGATTCTAATAACCTTTTAGGCCTTATTTCTTGAGTGGAAGAAAAAAAAGCGCCATCAAGACAAACTGAAACAAATAAAAGGCTCCGAGTAATTTTTTGCCCTGCAACCACCCATACATGCTCAAGGAAAAAAAAAAAAAAAAAAAAAATAATAATCACACTCTCTAACCTCCAGAAATTTCTAAATCTTACTTACAGAGCTGAGAGGCTTTTAGGTAATGGCATCAAGACTTAAATTTAAAATTACATTTCCACTACATTTGAATCCCAGAATCCAGCAGCTAGAGAGCATCCATCTCATTCTTCCTCTAACAGGATCTCCAAATCACTGACTTTTTTTACAGGGCAGTTTCCTTCAGTTTAAACTTTGAACAAAGCACTGGGAGCACAGCATGTCTTATTGTTAACAAGACTTTGGGGCAACCTTCCATTTCTACTGGAATAAAAGGGAACTTCAAGGGGTCTGTAAGCAGTACAGTAGCCAGATGACCAAGATACCTCATGCGAATGAGGACCTAACCCACTAAACACTGAAGTAATACAGCTCTGTGGAGCAGCAAATAGCTGGAAAGTCACTGTAGCCCAGCAGGTAGGTAGTCATCACATCCTGGCGCAAATACCACTTTCACCAATTACTGTGCTTTACGATTCCTTTCCACAGGAGGTTTAATCAAAATGTACTTGGAAAGCTGTCTAGAAAAAGCAAACAATATTTTACATATTTTTTTATACACGTATAAGATATATTTTTATATATACACATGAACTATATGCATGCTACAATGCTGTGCAGATAATTACATGACAGAAGGAGGTTGCTTGCCCCAGACTGTCCAGACCAACATATTGTTCGCAGTTGTCTGTGACTAAGGATTCCCGATGTCTGCACCTTTTTCTTCGTGTGCAGAAGTCCAATGCGACCACTTGGCGCCCATCACATGCCCAGCATGCCTCTAGGACTTAAGAAAATTAATGTAATTGAAATAATTCCTTCATTTCTTCATCCACACACACAAGCAGTGGATCACAACAGGTGCACAGGAGACTCAATTTTTAACTATTTGAAGAATCAAAGAGCAAGTGTGGTAAAAGAGGACCCATAAAATGGGCAGAACATCCCATGCTGATCTATCTCCTCTGGTTCTCCTTCCCTCCCTGTGCACACATCACACTTCAGAGGCCTTTCAGAGACACAAATCAGCAGAAAGTTAACCTCCTTTCTGGATAGATGGGAAGAGCTGAGAACAAGAGCAGGTTGAGACCTGCTCTTTGTTTGGCTTAGGTTGCTGCAAGGCCTGGATCCAAGGTCTTGGACCACACAGCATTGAAGCCAACCTAAACCTGCATTGCTCCGCAAAAGAAGTAGGGTCCAGTCCTTACTCCTAACTTCTCACTTCACACCCAGGTAGCCTTTCCTTGACCAGTAGCAGGGGGCGAGATCTGATCCCTTTTATCTCATGGTGCTTTTTTCTACCAAAGGAACAACACAAGCTTCTGCAGGATTCAGTCCTGAATATAACAGGCAAAATGCCAAATTTCTCCTGGGCATTCTTGGTTTGCCCCAGCTGGAGAGACAGCCTCAATCTCCTTTTTATTTTTCCATCATTGAGGGATAACTTCTGCTTTGGTGGGGTTTTTTAGGGGAAAAAAATTAGCAGAGAATCAAACTGTGAAGTGGGGTAAATGACACCCCCAAGAGCAGGCAATTATCTTAATTAAGGCTACAACCCCACAATGCACACCTTTTGCCGCCAACACCAGTTTAAAGTCTCCCCCCTCCTATCAGCTGTGGCTCAGCTCACTGCTACTTCAGGCACCTCACACTACAAAAGCAATGACAATCTACATGGCTTAAAAAAATACCCTTTAAAACTCCAGCTTCTTGTCTGCAAGTTATTTTTAACACGTGTCAGCAAACAAAAGGCTCAGATATGATGAAGCTGTCAAACAGAGCAGGAAAGATTTGTATTACAGTATTAATGCAGATTGATCCCCATCTATATGCAACTTATAGCACAGGTGCCTGTATTATGAAGTTACACTGCTTGAGAAGAAAAAAAAATTTTTTTTTTCCTTCTGAATACTATTTTTGGGAAGACACCCTGCATTGCAAATGGCTCTCACAAGCCAAGCTTGTGCTCATTTATTTGGCTGTGCTGACCCCCAGAGTCCAGTGCTCCATACGGCACATCCCAATGCTGAAACCCACCCAGGCGCTACCACATTTTCCACCCACTGCCACTGATTCAAAGAGGGTTTGCTGAAGGGATTGACTCCACAGGCTGGGGGTGATTACACCCTGGCAGCATGAGAGAAACCAGACATTTACCCTGCCTCAACTCAAATTCCTGCATGCACAAGAAATGGCAGAATTAACTAGATAAGGGAGAAAACCCCACACAGGCATTACAATAAAAGCACACATGGAAACTCAGAGGGAAGCTGTCTGATTATATCTAATATCTCCAGCCACACACCTGGCAAAACCCAAGTTCTCTCTCATAAACAACAGCTATGGCAGAAAGGAAGACTTTATTTCTGCTACTCGAGTCTGGAGGATGCTGATAATATTTTCTATTTTATATTGTGCATTTTTAGTACTTTAACTTTAGTATTTGTCTGAAATAGTTGGTTGGTTGTGAATTATTACCCTAAATGAAAAGAATTGTCAAACTAAAATATTTGCATTTTTTTGCTTTGGAGTTTTGCTTTAATTCACTTCCCCTGCTGCCCTCCTCAGTTGTCTTAGTACAAGCCTGAAACTTGGGAAGAATGATGGAAGCACATCAAGATCTCACCAATAAGAATCCCCACTTTCCTTTTAGGAGCAACCATTCTAGGCTACTTTTATTTAGATAATTTCAACATTCTTCTGACTGGGACACATTTTATGCAAACACTTATTCATGGTCTGGGTTTGGTTCACAGCACTTCTGAAAACTATGGATACACAGAGGAAAATAATAACAGAATAATCTGCTAGACTGGAAACTTTACTGGTTTGACTCTACTTCTTTGGGAGGAAAAAAAATGTATTTTATCATTTGCTAGGATCAAACTCTTGCCTTGTGCCTTCTCCTTTGATCTAGGAACTTAACTGAAGTGTCTTTCTCTTGCACATAGCATTATAAAGTGCATACAATTTCCCTTACCTAGATTTAGATCGCTTCATGGGTGAGGGCTTAGGGTTTGGTTTCTGGGCAAGATTAATATAAGTACATACTTTTTTAACTTTGAAAGCTCAATGCCACCTTCAGCCTACCTAGAAAAAAAAAAAAATAAGTTTGTCTTCAGGTGAGAGACATTTTTCACAACCCAGATGAGAATTATCTTCCCTCTTCTCCCTGCACAAATGGCAACCTGATAAATCTAATTTCTGTATATCCTCCTGTGAAGATAGGAGCTTTGTTCTTGGCCATGCTTCCCAACCTCCACTTTTTTCTGCACCACCTTTTAGACTGGCACTTGTCTCCTCAGCCACCACTGTAGCTCAGGGGTCTGTGAACAACATCCCTGAAGCCCCCCTCAGTCACAAGTGTGCTGGACACCTGGTTGGAGCTGCAACATGCTCCCCAACTACAGGCTGGCTATCTGACATTGTGTGGACACAGGGGACAAAGAGAAAGCACTGAAGCAGGAAAAAAAAAAAGTAATAACAAATAGTGTCCTGAAAATGAACCAGAAGAGCAGTATCTCTTGATGTATCATTCAGAATCACGCACTAATCTGAAATCCTGTATCAGCAAACAAACTGCTATAGCACCCATACTGGGACAGCCCAATGGGAGTCAGAACCAGGACTCCCACCTGCAAACAAGCCAGAGCCCCTCAGCAGCAGCACCTTGACTGCAGTCTGTGCCTCAGTGCATCTTATCCCCAGAAAGATCACAGCATGGACCCCTGCACTCTTGCATTCAGCACCAGATGCTGCAATATTTTGCCATAAGCAGGCGTGTTAAACACTGGAACTAGGTAAGTGTAAACTAGATACTTAGGAAAATATCCAGCTCCAAGCACAGGTTAGGCCAAGAGACCATCCATAATGCTGGATGCTCAATGCATCACCTCATAGGAAAACATCCTCTACATTTAAGGGAGTAATCCCTACCCTTTTTCTTCTCTCAGCATAAATTATTACAGATGCAGAGAGAAGGTACAACAGAGAAAACAAAACTTCACTGTGACCTTACTCAGATGCCAACACCATCCACAGAATGCCTGACCCTAAGCTCCTTTGCAGAAAGAGGGACCTGGATCCATCTCTATCCAGGCAACAAGCCACCCATGCAGCATGCATAACCCAGTGCTAAGAGCTTCCAGCCCTTTCATACACACCTTTTTTCCTGCAGCTCCATCCTCAGCTTCACGCTCTCCTCTGGCCACACAGGGTACGACATCCCCTCGATTCTGCTCTGGTACATCCCCTTCTCAGTCGACACCACTTTTCATGACTTCTATTATAGCAATTACTTTGCAGTCTTCCCCTGGTGGGAAAAGTTTGTTGGGGCCAACAAGAAGTATAAAGCATCTCAAGGAAACAAAAAGCAGAAGAAAATCCAGGAAAGCAATTAAAGTTCCCCTGTGCCGAGTAGCCAGGGTCAGACTGGAGGGATATAAGGGAGTGAAGCAGTCAACACCTGCAGCTTGAACCAATTAATAGCAATTTAGGTTTAAGTCCTCAGGCAGGTGTTTCTGTTTGAAGTATCTCACTTCCACCTAGCTTCACTTTTTTTTTTTTTTTTTTTTTTTTTTAGAGGTACCTCTCTAACAAAGTAACTGCAGTCCCTGCTTGTTCCCAGTAAGTACCAGGACCGAATATAGCTATAGCAATTTAAACAGTTAAATTACCAAACCTCACTCTTCCCATAATGCTGAATGACTTTTTTCACAGTGATGATATCATCTTTTGCTCTTGGAATTTCTGTCAATCTGTATATTAATAAACATTGGGTTTAACTAAGAATATAAAAATAAAGGTTTAATTTCTTGTTAGATATTCCCAACATTTATGCTTTCAAAAAAGACACATTTTTACATTCAAGCTGTACCTATTGAAAACAACCTATGTAACTAGTAACTGGACTGGGTTTTGAGATATACCAGTTCTTTCAGACACACAGTACAAAAGTTCATTCACACTCTAGGCTTGTGTAGGCCGCAAGGCTTCTAAACCTCCCTTATTTTCCGCTCCATCCACTGGGTTAAGCCTGGACCATGGTGCACCACAGCAGATACAGGCTAAAACATGGCCTGCAGCCTTTGTTCTTTGCAAAGCCTGAGCTAAAAGGGGATTTTAAGAACCACAGAGAAGTTAAAGCGAGTCAGGGACCACTGATCTCACAGGACACTGTTCACTAATGAGTGTTCTGGCAGGATGGATACAGACTAGGATAAAGGGAGAAGAAGTGAGAAGAAACACTGAAGTCACAGCCAGCAACTGATATCCTACATCAGGTTGAGTGGTCCTAAAATAGGTCCTAAAATTTTAGAAAGCCATTCAGTCTAAGAGCCCCCAGGCATTTAAACCCTCAAACTTGGTCTGAACTTGGAAAGTCAATTTAGACAAAATCTACCACTCCTGGAATGATTTTATCTTGTTCACCTTTCTAAGTAACCACAAATTAGGTGGCCCAGGCTGTTTTCCATTAGTCCAAAAATTAGCTTCAACTTATCAACAGCAGTTTTTCCACTAACTAACTGAGGTCTGTTATCACTACAGGTCTGTGCAGCTGCCTTGGGGATTTTTGGGCACTGGCTGAACCATCAATGCTCTGGTGCGTAATGTGTGCCCTGGGATGCAACATCAACGCATTAAAGCGCATATGATTACTTACTTCATATGTATAATTGCATTTTAAACTGAACCCATAACATGCAAATTGATAGTTCATTAAACTTTCCTTATACAAGTAAGAAATATCCGATTCTGAATTAAATTAGTCTGGAAGTCTGTAGCTCTGTAAATATTGTAGTTTCCATTGGAGAAAATTCTATTATGAAAAAAAAACAACCCCCGAGTAACTTGGCAAGGCTTCCAGTGGAGGGTGCCTGTAGCTCCAGCTGGAAAGATGTCTGGCTGAGCTCCCTGACACAGCACCAAGGTGACTTTGAGCACAGGCGCCCTGTGAAGCTGGATGCTTTTTACCATTCTCAGCAGAGCTCTGTGGTATTGTACAATACACACAGTAAGCAAAATGATCCAGGTAGGAAAGAGAGGCACAGGGAGGCGAAATGGGGCACCAGGAAGAGATTTGGTCATGAGCAAAGCATAAAGTAAACCAAAACTTTCTATCCAGGTGTGTCTCAGATTTGTGTGACTTTCCCAGCATCTCTAGCAGGAAAACAAAGCCCTGTAATTTCCTTAGGTAGATTCAGGAAAGCTGAGCTGTGTGGAACAAAATGCAGGACAGGCAGAAATGCCCCTTCCCAGGAAGGGGAAAAAAAAAAAAATAGGAAAGAAACAGACAGCATATATACTTGGTTGTAATGCAATAAAAAATGTCTTATGAACAAGTGCAGTTTTTCTGATGTTGCCTGCACAGGTTTGGCAGCTGGGACTCACAAGCAGCAATTGCGTGTGCTTAAAAAGCCTTAATAAATATCAAAAGGAGTCTCAGGGTACATTTCTGTCCCAGTACAACTCTTACTTCAAGAATATGGTTTAAAATAGATTTCACTATTTGTCCAGTGGGACAAACTCACCATTGGGTGAGACAACAGGAGAAAGAGTATAATGTAAAGAAGTATGAGAAAGAAATATAAAAATAATATTTAAACCTGTTTTAGGGAAGAACAGATCCTTTGGGGCAGGCGTTGTACATCCTTTAAAGGGCCCCTTTAGAAGTTTAACTGATTGGAAAAAAAGACTAACATTTTAAACCTGTAATTTACTGAGCAATATGCTTAGCAGAGGCTGGGGAAGTTTGCAATTTAAGGAAGAAGGAGAAGGCTCATGATAATATAGTTTGTAAATTGAGGCCAAATCAAATACATTGAGCTTCAGCAGCTGTGCCAATTAAATCTCATTCAATTTGCTGAACAAGAACATTAACATTAATCACTTTGGCAAATTTCTTAGAATATTTCATGTCACCAAGTAGTTCAGTGATTTTGTGCTTGTTTACAGTGCAGAACAACATTATATGAAGCAATATCATTAGTCACTGAGCAACTGCAGGATGCTCTAGGTATCCCTGAGTGGTTCATGGCAGTGTTTCAGTAGTGGTCCTGTGCCTCCTAAAAGCTAGCTCTTCTCAGAAGTATCCAACAGACTTTTCTTTTAATTGCAGTTATTTTTTTGCCACCACACAGTACCCTCAGCATGGCCAAAGAACAAGCTGCCAGCCAGGGGAGAAGCAATTTTGCCTTCTGAAGCCATCACATCCACGTCATATCATCATTGCTTGCAAAAAGGAGGTCCTGTGTAAACTTCCCACTGCAGTTTAGGGCACACAGATGCAGGGAAACCCTCTTTGGCCATATTTGTTCATTTAGGCCTACAATTAAACAGGTTCATCTTTCATCAGATGTTTGCAGTCATTTTCTGCCCTACCTTTGATGCTGTTTCTCGATGACTCATGAACCAAATTATGCAGAAGGGGCATATCACATCCTGGGTTATTTCAAAATGCCTGCTACCCAGCAACAAAAAGGGGAACTCATTTTCTAAGGTTGACAACAGCGACCCAGGCTGGGGCACCCAGCCTGAGAAACCTGTGGGTGTGATAGTCTGCAGGAGAACAACAGGAATGAGCATCACCTGTGATGAGAAGTTCAGGTCATCAGCTTGCTTATTAGAGAGAACATTTAGGGGGGAAATGTCTTTCAGCAGGTAAAATTCTCAGCATTACTGAATCTCACAACATCAGTGATGCTCCCTGGAAACAGCTTTCCTGCAAGCCAGAGAGCTGCTTTGTGTACCAGCAGAGGTGGGACCTGAACTCACTGGGCTCATGTGTGTTGCCCAGTGCAGTGGCATGGGGAAATGCCCAGTTCAGTTGGGGAGCAGAGCTGCTGCACCATACCACCCCACTGCATGAATTTTCCCCATATTTCCTTGCCTATTCCTTTCTTTGTTGCAAAAGCACTTACCCTTCTGAGGTGGAGGAGACAATGTGGGAGATACCATTATATGGCCCTTGCCCTGCCAAGGATGAAATCTGGAGTGCAACACATGCCAAAAGATTAAAATGTAGGATTCAAAAAGAAACAATAATAATAGAAAAAGTTCTGGCAGCAAAATCAAGGTAGGGAAACTTCTTCCTCTATTGCAAAGGATTTTCTTTAGCCACAGCTTCATAGATTTATCAGTTTAAATATGAATTAAAAGGGGACAACTGTGTGAGAAACACGTAGTTTTGAAATAAAATAAGGAATAGTTGCAAAGTCCCTTGGCCTCATAGAACAACCTACAATATGCCATTACCTGTTCATCATGTAATTAAATACCAGGATCCCACGTGGTAACTTTGACATCATACATTGTTATTAATAGATGAGGCATGAGAGCATTTCTGGAAACACAGAGCACTCAGTGAGACATACCATAAGCATAAGACAAAATGAGTTGATCTTTCCAGTGGTGTTGAAAGCATGTTACTTTATGGTGTTATTAAGAAATATTGAGCCCATGGGGGTAAACTCCCCTTTTCATGTTTCCTCTCCTCCCAACTGCATTCACTAAAAGGTTCCATCTTTTGCCACTGATGCCCTTAACTAAGGGCCTTCCCAACCCTGAGAGAACACTCTACTCCTGCACCCTGGCAGCCAAACGGCCTTAAACTTCCCTTGGAAAACGAGCAGCACAAACCCTAGAAGAGCATCAGAGCCAGGCATCAGGGCAGCATCTCCTCCAGCACTTGGATCTCTCAGCATCAGCATGTTTGAGTATGGCTGCCCCTCTCCAAAGGACACAAAGTAAACCCAGAGTTCATATTCACTGTAATCTCTAATTACAGTTAATTTTCACTCTAGAAAAAAAAAAAAAAAGACATGTTGAGTGAAGAGATTTCTCCTTGCTGTCAGAAGCCAATCAACTCAAAACAGACCTAGAATTTCATTAGTCCAGTTTTTATTGAAATTAAAGGGTGGGGAATTACAATGTGATTTTCTTTTATAACATAAAACACATCAGTGAAGAATGTTTC
Source organism: Ceryle rudis (assembly GCA_033439905.1). Taxonomy (NCBI): domain Eukaryota; kingdom Metazoa; phylum Chordata; class Aves; order Coraciiformes; family Cerylidae; genus Ceryle; species Ceryle rudis. The sequence continues at coordinate 18,531 of JAAGNO010015572.1, forward strand.
TTGAGTGACTCGTTGCACTGGACAAGACAGCTGTCAAGAGGATTACTTTTCAAAGTCCTCGGTCCTTCACACTCATGCAAAAGATTTTTTAATTAAAAAGGGAGCTTATACAGTCAACCACCTCATTACGGTATACAGTCAGCTACTGCACCAACAAAGTCTGTTTTACAAAAACAAAGAATCTGACACCCAGGTCAATTATTTCACAATTGTCCATTACTCTTAATGGGGGGTTTTTTAATACATAAAATACACAAATTAAAATATATATTATTGTCACTGTAGAGGAAAATAATTTATAAACCCATAAGCAAGATAAGAGCAGACAAAAAAAAAAGGTGAATTAACTCATTTCCAGACTATAATGTCTAACACTCCCAAACGCTGTAGCTTTGAGCAACAAATTATGCTCATGTGAATGTGATTTGTGGGTATGATGTTCAGCCAAGGGGGCAACTGCTCTGATACTACATTCATTAGTAATGAATCCCAAAGGTTAAAAACAAGCTGCATTTAACAATCATGTTTTAGCCTGATGAATAGGCATTGCACATCGCTAGATATTAAGGATTTTGGTCTCCAAACGCAAATGAGAGAACAGTATTGAGTTTTCATGGTGGTGTCATGCAAATGTTGCCAAGTGTATTGATGGTAATTACAGTGCTGTACACATCTGTATAAAAAAACTATTTGGATAAACTGAATCAACTGAAAATTGGTTTTAACCACCCACAATTTATCTATTAGGCACAAATGGAAAAGATGGACTTGATTCAAACTTGTTCAAACAACAGATCACTCAAGGCAAATGCATCCTGCTTTACAGATGCCTGCCTGTTTTGCAAACCCAGTAGCGCTTGTAGCCACGAGACGCTGCCAGGTTTTGTGGGTGCACATCCCCACGGACACTTTGCTTTCTCCGCAAGACTGAAGTCATCTTTGGGAAACCCACGGATGGGAGGTCAGCGCATACTGACCCCCTAGAAGAGCCAACAACAGAAGAGACCTGAGGAAAACCTTCATATTCGCAAAGGACCATTGTGAGGGAGAAGCCTGAGTTTGGTTTGTGAAGCTTTTATACAGCCTCCTGCAATAATTTCACTGGTTTTGTCAGCCTGTGGGGGTTGTGCACACACACACACTGGTGTGTGCCTGGCATCCTCCATCTTCACACAGTGCCGCGCTCACGCAGAAGCTGAGAAACCAAACTGCTGAGAGGCAGCTTGTCCACCAAGCTGACCTCCCCATGCAAAGACACGGCACAAGAAAATGAAATCAGAGTATTGAAAGTGTTGTAAAATAACTAATAATCTTAAAGTGTACTGGTGACTGAGGTAATGAATTTGAATTCATCTCATAATGCTGAACCCAATGCTGTCCTTCTAATAGGTTAGAATCAACATAAGAGCTATTGCAGATACTTAATTTCTTGTGCAGAAAACATACAGATTCACACCTACATCACGGCCAGCAAAAAACTGCACTGGAGTATAAGAATTAGATCCAGAATTTAACAGAAGTGTCATTGGCAACCATAAAAAGCAATCCAAAAAAATTATTTAAAATTGTCTTATAAAAGTATTTACAATAAAATTAGTTAGCACTAATGCTACGTTTTCAGTCCTTAGAAAAAGGCAATCTTTAAAGGACCTGGCTCAGGTGCTCAGAATTAACAATACAAACATGAAACCACACAAAACCAGACAAATTCAAAAAGAATTTCAAGGGATGGGGGATACAGCTGGTTCATCACATGTTACGGTTGTTGATATTGCATAGCTGGAAAACGAGGTCACTTGACTTGCATAACACTGCAACATTTGAGAAGGAAAGAAAGAAAAATGTCATTTGCCATCGAGAACAGGCTGCAGCCAGGAACAGCATCACTCATCCCTGGCAAGGGCTGCGACTCCGAGCCCCGGCCAGCGAGCTGCTGGCCGAGGCCAGTAGTGGGCAGAAATGCCATTTTACAGTAGCAAATTAATTTATAAGGAAGGACAGTTTATAGTGAGATCTCTAGCAGTTGAAAAATTATCCAACCTTCAGGCACAGCCATCTTTCACATCTGACAAGCACAGCAAGTTTCAAACTTGCATCTCTCTAGAAGAACTGCTCTCTAGAAAAATTTACTACTAGGTTTTGTCTCTAGCCCATATAAACTCTTAGTCTCTGGATAACATTTGCCTTTGCTCCAGCAATGTGTGAGAATGTCAGCTAGTAACTGTCTCCAGCTATCAAGCTGTAGGTTGGGTTACAGAGTAGTTATTTAGCTTTACGTTCCCTATGTCTATACGAGACCTAAGGAGAGCCATGTCTGCCCAAATGCTTATCCACTCCTATACAGTCATCCCAGTCTAACAAGAGATGCTAACTCTGATCAAAACACATGACTGTCCCATTTTATCCTCTATTCCCACAGACCGTGTAAAAAGGAAACATCTTTTTGGTGTTTGCTTTGGGGCAGCAAATCTGAGTCAGTCCAGCCCAAGGCATCACCTTGCTTACATCACAGTAAAGATGCACCTCAGGACTCTGATCTGAAGGCAGCTGCAGTCAGGGATACATCCTACCAGCCTCAATAGCTTTTACAGGAAGTGACACCTTATTTTGGCACATTTCACCACAGACTGTAGAACCTAAATCAAAAGGTTTAAAGGGTATTATAGAAAAGACTCTTTTTGATATATATTATTATTATTATTATTTTCAAGACCTCTGAGCTAACATACAGAGAAAGGGTAGACATCAAGAAGAATATTGCCACTTCTTTGGATGGTTTGCTTTTGCTTCTCAAACAAGCCCATCCAAAGAGGACTGGGTGCTACCTCATGTTCCCATGAAGGTCATCCCTGGCAGCAAAGGTGGCTGCAGTCTCCCCTACAGTGAACAGCCACCCATCTTACAAGGCCCAACTCCAACACTAAAACTGTACTTATTTACAGAAGTAAATAAGGTGTCTAGAAAAGCTGCACAAGGTGATGTAGCCTTAGATACCTCTGAAATATTTTTTTAAATATTTTTGTACTGTAGGTCACATGGAGTGGTTTTGATAGGAGATCTAAGGAGAAAGAAAACAGAACACCACTGGTACATGCTGAAGGCTCAACAGTAACGTGGGTAGATTCAGTTTGAAAGGCCAGCTGCCCACTATAAAAAACCTCAACTGATCTACAGGGGGAGAAAATTAAAACCCAAACAATAAAAAAAAAAAAAGGAGAGAAAATATTTTCCCTGTAGCTGGCAAGTCTCTTGGGAGTCCATCCCTGTATTCAGAAGCATCCCAGAGCTCACAAGGAGAAACCAAAATATTTTTTAAAGTCAAATATCTTCTTAAACAAAAAGCTTTAAGAATTTAGGATGTAAGCAAGACAGTTACCTTGCAGCTAGATCTAGGTCTGTCTCTTTTGAATAATCTTACGAATTCTTCATACTAATAGAGGAACTCCTTCAGTACGGGCAAGATTAAAATAGCAATTACAGTGAGAGCGATGAGTTAATCTCCACACTCTGGAAGTATTAAAACACCGTGGGTATTTCACTTTGCTCATTAATCCCTGCTTGAGTTACAGAGGGCTCTCACTGTATGTTACGTATGTACATTAACAGCACCATAAGATATATCTTTAAACATCTAAATGCTCTATTATGAGATGACATTGAGATGCTGGACAGAGCTAGAACTAGGGCTTTCAGCACAGCTGAAATGCACAGGTTGGGAACACTCTATTCAAGCAACATTTGTTTCACAGGAGCAATAAACCCCATCAGAGCAGCACAGGTTTTGTGGGGTTGCAAGGTTCTGCATGGTTCAGGCGCCAAGACTCCAGCCTGAGGGAAGGCACTGCCCAGCAGGTCCCATCATGTACAGCAAAGAGCATTCATGGCAAGTAGAAAAATCACATGGTATTTATTTCCACCATAAGACAAGCATTTCAAGGATACATACAGTAGTCCAGTGGCATATACAAACGTATGACTGAGACAGTGTCACACTCAAGTTAGAGCACCCTGTTCCAGTCCATTTCTGCTGACTGCTCTTCTCGGTCAACACTCAGAAGTTTCCACTGCCAGCCAGTAGTAAAGTCCACCCTCCAGGCACAGTGAGCAAGTAGTTCAACCGATAATGTGCACGGAGCATCAGTAGTGAAGAAATCCAGAAGTGTTTGTATTTACTCACATGCCCAAATATAGCAGTTTTGTTTTCACACAAGAATCTCAGTGCCTGCAGTTCAAGCACGGTGTTTACCTCAGGACACTAGCCATTGAGAAGAACAGTTGATTGCACCACAGATAACAAGCAACACCTTGTGTCTAGCATGGAACGTGTCCCCAGAGGGATTTTTCACTTTGCTGCACAATCCACCGCAGAGCAAATGATGTTTGTAACTTATCACTTGTCATGGTTAAGACATTAACAGCAATGAGATGGGTCAAGTCAGAGGTCAGTCATCTTCCCAACACCACCTAGCTGGATCCAATTCACTTCTGCTCCTCGCATTGGCTTGATCGTGTGTCACAATGGTTTGTGAATGACAGCCACACCTGTTGTAAGAATGGACAAAAAGACACCGTTACGTAGGAGCAGCTCCTGGGCTGCGATGTGGCTGCAAAGCCATGCACCAGCAACAGGCTAGCAGAGAGACAGGTGTCTACTATTTCTGTGAAAGCTTCCCCTACCGAAAGCAACATAAACCACAGAAAAAAAAAGTTTAAAGCTTGGAAGGCACAGCCCTCAAGTTTATGACTGACTTCAACTGTTGACAGCTCTCCCACCGACTATTTACCTGCATAACTTCTCCCTGTGCTCATGCTGGTCGGTAATAACGTCCACTTGTCTGTGATGGGGTTGTAGTATTCCACTGAGGCCAGATTGCAGGAACCATCATCTCCTCCCACCACATAGAGGAGACCATTCACCGCACACACACCTCAAAGCAGAGCGCAGACGGTTAGATATGGGCTAACTCACCCCCCACGTCACCTGCCATGTTCCGATTCCTTCCCAGGCAGATACCTCATCTTCTATTTTTATCACTTTCTTACAGTACTGATCACCTACTGATCACTAGCACATTAGTTCCATTAAAAACCATACAGACAACTGCAACCAGACACCACAGAAAGGTTTAGTGTGGTTACCTGCATTTCTTCTACACATATTCATGTCTGCTACTTGCTTCCACGTGTTTGTTCCTGGATCATAGACTTCCACACTCTTCCTTACTAAGGGACCGTCGTGCCCGCCAGTAGCATACAGCAGCCCACTGAGAACACCAACACCTGCCAAACAGAGCCCAGTGTTAGCCAAATGCATGGGGGAAAGGATCTATGTCCCTGGTTCTCCTACTGCCTCTCCAAGACACTGCCTCTCCTTCTTGGCATCTCCAAGACATTTCCAAAACCTGGGCCACGTGTGCCTCATGATCACAGAGTACACAGTCAACCCTCTACCCAATCACCACATGGCAGTACAGCAGGCCTGTGCAGTAACACCTGGCAGATGTCCTGTCTTTCAGGGCTGTGCCCCCTCCCAGGTAGATCTTAGTCTGAGATAAGTAGTTCCATGACATTCGTCTGCCTTTAATCCATTTCTTTGGACTGACTCATTCTCTCATCCCCTTGCCTCCTTGACAGCTGCATCCCACCCCACCTTGTTTCTATCTGCCCAATCTTTTCTGTCATGGGGTCTTTTGCTTTTAGCTTGATTCCCAATTCCAGGTGCTTTACTTTTGCTTTTTGTGCTGCCTTTGTGTGACATGGCTTCATCCCTTGGACACTTCTTGCAACAACTCACAGGCTCCACTTCCTGAGGGTGCTTCTGGATTCCTCTCCCCTCACTCCCCTCAGCTGTGCCCCTAAACATGCAGGCAGCACTTGGCACAAACAAGGTGCCTCCAATGTCACTTTCCCAGCCACTTTTGCAGGACATTGGGTCAATCTCTGGGCATGACAGGGATTTAAAGGGTGCTTCTGCCTAACATTAAGTAAATTAATTAATTAAAATGTTCACCAATCCGTGAGAGTTAAAACTTCCAGCAACATATCTTCGTTAATAGGTTCAAAGGCCTCTATTAAAATTAACAAGGTGCAATGTTAGTAAAACAGAAACATAGATCTGAATTGCATAATTTCAACCCTGGGCATTAACCAGCAGGATGGCCCCTATGCCTTGAAGATGGACTCATGCTGATGACTGAGAGAAAGGCACAGAGCCAGAAAGGTGTGAGAAGGGAGAAGAAAGGCCCTACCAGTATAAAACCAACGGGTTTTGAAGGTGGCACCTGTGCAAATATCTTTCCTGTTTGCCATGTGCAGCACAAGGAAAGGAGAGCACAGGAGCAGCACTGCGATGGTGAGCCAAAGAGCAAGTACCGTCCAGGCTTGGCACCTTCTGTGCCATGGGAACATCTCCTGGTGGGGCATCATATCCCAAAAATATGATGTGTCACATGGTTCTGAGTCCTGCTGTGGTCAGCAGGAGCACAAACCACGCACAGCAGCTGCGTGCTGCACCTGCAGGATGGCAACACAAGGTAGGGAGGGAAAACATCTGAGCATTATTGAGCCATGTGATGGGGAAGACGCAAGAGCTATCAATGAGCTTGGACTCACAGTAGAACCTGGGAACGATCAAGTAGATGCGAAGGAGGAGGGGGATAATGATACAATCAGGCCTTCGTGTCACAAGATGAGGGACAACACACCAGAGTTGGAGGGATGGAGGACTAGTAAGGAACTTCAGCCCATTACCCTGCAGCATGCTGGGTACAAAGCAGCACAGCCAAAATCTCACAGAGATGAGCAAGGGGCTCCTGTGATAGTAGCAGCCAACAGGGAAACATCAGGGAAACACCTCAAGGGAATTAATGGGTGTTTCTCTGGAAAGGGGACACAGCCAACTACCCAGCTGAAGGGCCTCTACACGAACGCACGCAGCATGGGCAACAAACAGAAAGAGTTGGAAGCTACTGTGCTGTTGGAAGGCTACGACATAGTGGCCATTACTGAAACCTGGTGGGATGAATCCTATGGCTAGAGTGTGGCTATCAATGGCTACCAGCTATTTAGGAGGGGAAGAAGGGGTGGAGGTGTTGCCCTCTATGTTAAGAAATGGACTGAATGTGACGAGATTTCCCTAAAGAACAGCCACGAGCAAGTCAAAAGCCTATGGGTAGGAATTAGAGACCAAGGCAACAAGGGGAAGCTTGTGGTTGGAGTCTACTATAGGCCTCCTGATCAAGGGTAGGCTATTGATGAAGCATTCGTACTCCAGCTACAGGAGGTGTCGCACTCACAGGCTCTCGCCCTGCTGGGGGACTTCAATCACCCCAACATTTGCTGGAAAAGTAACACAGCCAGCAGCAGGCAGTCAAGGAGGCTCCTGGAGTGCCTTGATGATAACTTCCTGGGAAAAGAAATAGACAGCCCTACCCGGGGGAATGCAATACTGGATCTACTGGTCACCAATGCAGGTGAGCTTGTCAAGGACCTCAAGATAGGAGGCAGCCTGGGCAGCAGTGACCATGCACTGGTGGAACTTGCTTTACTAAGGGTCAGAAATCAGTCAAGGAGCATAGTCAGGACCCTGAATTTCAGAAAGGCAAACTTCCAGCTCTTCAAAGAGTTAATTAACAGGACACCCTGAGAAATGGTCCTCAGGGACAAGGGAAAAGAAAAAAGCTGGCAGATCTTTAAAAACACTTTTCATAGAATACAAGAGCTCTCAATCCCTAAGTGTAAGAAATCAAGCAAGAAAGGGAAGAGACCAGCATGGCTGAGTCACGACCTGCTGGTCAAGCTAATAAAGTAAGAACGAGCTGCCCAGGCAGTGTAAACAAGGACGGGTATCCTGGGAAGAGTACAGAGATGCTGCCCGATGGTGTAGTCATGAGGTCAGGAAGGCCAAGGCATGGTTGAAGCTGAACTTGGCAAGGGACAAAAAATAACAAGGGCTTCTACAAGTACATCAATCAAAAAAGGAAGGTGAAAGAAAACATACAACCCCTGAAGAACAAGAACAGGGAGCTAGTAGCAACAGATGAAGAGAAGGCTGAGGTTCTGAATAAAAACGTAGAAATGTCTGGGTTGGAAGGGACCTTTAGAAGTCATCTAGTCCAGCCTCCTGCTGAGAGCAGGGACATCCTCAACTACAGCAGGTTGCTCAGAGCTTCGTCAAGCCCCACCTTGAATGTCTCCAGTGATGGGGCCTCAACCACCTCCCTGGGCAACCTGTTCCAGTGCTTGATTTTTTTTCTCAGTCTTCACTAGCAACCTCTCTCTCAACATCTCTCCAGTAAAAAAACTACGAGGCAGGAATCAAGGTGGTGAAGTCACTCCCATTGTATGTGAAAATCAGGTTTGTGACCTCCTGAGGAACCTGAGCA
>JAAGNO010015572.1:27014-51733 GCA_033439905.1 Ceryle rudis
TAAGGAAGAAGTTCTTTACCATGAGGGTGGCAGAACACTGGAACAAGCTGCCCAGGGAGGTGGTTGAGGCCCCATCCCTGAAGACATTCAAGGTGAGGCTTGACAAGGCTCTGAGCAACCTGCTGTAGTTGAAGATGTCCCTGTCCTCAGCAGGGGGGTTGGACTAGATGACCTCAAGAGGTCCTTTCCAACCCAGACATTTCTATGATTCTATGATTAGTGCTGCTCCCTCACCCAAAACCAGGCCATCACCTAACTGAGACCAACTGATGAATTAAAGCTCTAGCAGGCACACCACCATCTCGAGGACAGGTACACTGCTGCAAGTCTACCACCATCACCTCTCTCTTTTCCAGACTTTCTTATCTTGCTACTGCTGGGTTTGGCTTTGACCAGTCATCTCTTGCTGTACCAAAAGGTGTTGAAATCTCAAGATGACATTGGGATTCATGGTTCTTTTCTGGCAAACTGGTAATTAATCTCTAACTGCCATAAATATCCACCTCACTGGGCCCAGTTTTCAGGCTGCTTGAGGTACTCCCACATGCACCACTTAGGAAGAGCAGAACACATCCCAGAGTGCATTCTGGCCCCAGAGCTGTACAAGATGCCTCTTGTACTGGGAAGTGGGAACTCAGCTGATGAGAAAAGTCTACTGCATTGGAGCCTAGCAGCATGGGTTTGCAGCACCTGAACATTTGACTGTTCTTGTCTGTTAGCAAAAATTTTATAATTCTAAGAAACAATTTCATTAGTAAACTAATTTAAGCAAGTTGAAGAGTTAAGGAGTCAGAAACACTCAAGCTTTTCCACATAAAACTGCCACCCTGTGTGCTGACACTGGGCACACACATGTGGGACGTCCCTGTCACGAGGGGAAAGGGAATCCCCCGCCTAGTCAGCAAACCCAAGCAGCACCTGCACATCCACACAGCCACACTGCCTGGGCTGGGGACACGCCGGGGAATGGCAACACCAGTCCTCACCTCCGCTAGATGTCAGCACCGGGACGGCAATGCTGGCAGCCAGTTTAATTTCTGGAGTTTTACAATAGATCTTACTGCAGCACCACTGGTGACGAATGGCACCAGGCAGTCCCCTTCCTGGTGCCTGCTGTAGGGGCATCTGGGTGATATCCAGAACTTGAGGAGCTTGGCTTTCAGGTTGGGAACAGAAAACTGCAAGGCTATTTGGCAGGCAAAGTAAAAGCATTCCTAATACTGGACTTGCCAAATGGAGATGCACTTGCAAAGGAGCACCCAGAGCAGAGTGTCTCAAGCAAAGAAAATTCACTAAAATTCATCTCACCACAGGCACAAACTGTTTTGCTGTGTTTTGATGTGCTGTCAACAACACAAGATGCTCATTATGTTCTCCTATAAGGTTGCAGTGGGCTCAGTTTAATCATCAAGCAGAAACTAAAACCTGAATTCAACTCAACAGCGTGTGACCACGTTTGCCTCACCTGGCGTTACAGAAAAAGTATTAAGAGTGAGGAAAGCAAGACGACTGTGTAGAGAGCAGCCTCTCAACTGCCCAGTTCAGAAAGGAATTCCTACCAAAGCTTAACCTGCAGGGTCATTTCAGCCCCCAGCAAAGGGCAGCCTCTGGGCTTGGCCACCTCTGGGTAACTGCCACTTTGGCTGCTGTACAATGAGAACAGTGCATTTGACATCAGGGAGGACGCACTGCGCATACTGAGCAATAGGACCAACACTGACACATTCCCTTTCATCTGAAGATGATTTTAAATGCAATGGATAAGAGTGTTTATCCCTTTCAGAGGGGAACATCCACAGAGAGGACAAGTGCCTACCTGGCCTAATGTCATGTAGTAAGTTAGAAAGCATCAAGACTAGAATATAATTTTTTAACATGTCCTTTCCTCTAATCCTACAGATCACCAACTCTTGCCAGCAAAAAGTACACTAGAAAATAGCTTAGCAGGGGAATGCGAGACGAATTTTGTTACCTTGACTTGGTTTGCTTTTGACCCACCCAGTGCAGATGTGCTTTGCGATGCAAAGCACCCACTGGATGCTTGCAGAGAAGATCCAAAAGGAAAATCCATCTGACAACCCCGAAATGATAGGAGAGAAGGAGATGCAGCTTGGCTTTCCAGTCCCCAGCTGTGCCTGCAGCTGCCCATTTGAAAAGACAACTCTATGCTTACAAGTGAGATGCATCTGTTAGCAACGCTACTTAGAAACATTGAATATTATTTCATTAATCCAGAATTTAATTTTAATTTGGCAGATTTTAACACAGTCAGAAGAGCTGTGGAGAGCTTTCAAGCAATTATGTTTTTTCCCCTCATAGGAAAGGGGGGAAATAACGAGCTGCACTGGCCAGCCCAGCAATGCCAAAACACACTTCTCTTTCATGAGCCAGGAACCCAGCAATCACCCACTCTTAAGAACACATCTCAAAGCCAGTACCTGCACCGCTGCGTCGAGTGCTCATGTCAGCTACGTAGGTCCACTCGTTGGTGGCTGGGTTATACTGCTCGACGGTACTAAGGCACTGACGGGACGCTCCATCATAACCCCCCACGGCATAGAGCTTACCTGGAAGAGACACAGGTTGGCATCAGCACTACAGCTGTGACTGACTTACGTTACCGTCATGCCTGATGGCCCCAGGAGAGGACAGATCCTGGCTGAGGAAGTCCCTGGGAGATGTGCCCAAACCTGCTGGGATGTCTGGGGAAAACGCTAGTGAAAGGATCTGAAGCAGACTCACAGTTTTTAAATCTGTTAAAGCCATCAGCTAAGACAAGGAAACAACATGACACAACAGTTAAATTAGAAGCCAAAAGCCCAGAGGGTTTTACAAATGACTTGTTGGCCCAGGAGTAGTAGTAACATCAAAGCATGTTCTGTTGACTGAGAGTTTCCTCCTGTTTGGGTGCCACAAGACAAGGTGTGCTGTCAAAGGTCAATACTGTACATTAATTACAATATCACATGAGCAATAAATATGCTATAGCCTCTTAATGTTAATATAATACCTGCACGGAAACCTAGACCTGATTTTGAAGAACCTGGCCCAAATCAAATCCAACCAATGCTGCTAACACAGATGAGGTCTGTTCACTCATGCCAACTGATCACAGCACAGAAAATACCACAGGAGACCCTCACAAGAACAGTGTATCTGTCCCTCCCTACCTCAACAAAATGAAATCTGAATAACATACACCTAGTGAGACTGGAGAAGCACAATCAGATGTCACAGGACTACACCATACATGAAACAAGGCCATTGCTCCACCATGCCCTCTGTTCACAGGCCTGACTCACACTGTCTCCTTGTCTCCCGGTATCATCTATCAGGGGTTTTGCATTTAGGCAGTAAACCCATTTTGTGCTTCTTTACTACAACACCTAGCACAAAGGCATTCTGTTTCAAGACCAGGCTTCCTAGACACTACAGCTAACAACTATCAATAAAGTTCAACAAATATGTAGGAAAATTGTAAACCAATTTGTGTACAAAACCCATAATACCAATTTTCAATCCATAACAGCAGAGCCTGACCACAAATGAGCTATGTAATTCTCTGCATGCACAAGAGACTCCCACCAACAGTTATCATCTACAGTCTTACACGCTTTTGCATCCTCCCATTTCCTTGATGTTTGCAAGGCTCCAAGAACAGGCCAGCTCTTTTCTTTCTCTCAGCTCCACTCATGGCTTCCCCAGGCTGTGATCATTAGGAGAGGTCTGCAAGGATCAGGTTTATGACTATGTTCCTTCTGCATCTTCCCATCTCTACAAACATTTCAAACTCTTACTTGTGCTGTTGGTTCAACTCACCCAGTGTCATTTGATGAATCAAGGAAAGAGTGCTAGACCAAGCAAGACAAGATACGTTTCCCTGGCTGGCATCAATTATTAGATATTTTCAGTACCCACAGACATCATATCAATCTTCATGATGTTCAGATGAACTCTGTGGATTAACTGCAGGCTGCAACTTGTTTCCTACACCACTATGATCAGCTCTTCTTCCCCAACACATGCCCTCTTTTGCTGTATTTTTTTTCCTGTGGATTCCAACAGGTGCAACACTTATTTGTGATTTCAAACAGAGCAAAAGGATTTCATGTGTCTCCAGCAGAAATTTTATCCATAGAAATACATCTCTCAGGTAAGTACTTAGGTTTTGTTCTTCATTCAAATGACTACATTCAAGTCACTTTAGCAAATCCCAGTGACTATCATCAGCCCAGCACTTCACAAGCATGGGCGGATTTTAAAGGACATGCCTCTTAAACAATATGTAAATTTAGCACAACCATCACTATTTGTTCTGACTTTATCTCCCTTGCTCTTCTCACATAAATACATTTCATGTACATTTCACATATTTCCCATTCAAACAGGTCAAACCAAACCACTTCAAAGCGCAGTTTATAACAAGGCTTCTGCCGGCAGCTACTTCACACTGTGCTAATTGGAAACTGCTACACCACACTAAACACAAGGTCAAATAAAACCTTTCCCTTGCTTCAGAAGCAATTTTGAGAAAGGAAGAAAAGGTTCCTACTTAAACTGCCCTTTCTCCTAGATCCAAACCAAGCTGCTCAGTTCCAGCTCACTCGAGTTTGGTGTTGACACGTCAGTGCCAAGAGCTGCCACAGTCTCTCCAAGCACCCTCTCCACCCACCTCGCCTGCCTCACTCCTGAGCTACCAGCATTTGCTATCATCAACCCCTGCTCATTTACAAACCAGAGCAAAGCGTGCCACACGCACTGGTGAGCCCAATGTCAATAAACCACCAGCTTGGGGATGTAGGATGAACTATGCTTCTCCTGCTGAGCAGATTTTCTGTGATGAGTACTCAATCCACACAGTGTCTGCTGATAGCAACGGCTCATACTGCATGATACAATTTGCTTTCACTGCCCAGAAGCTGCTCAGGAAGAATAAGGATTCAGAGAAACCTGCACACACCTACTGGCATTCACAGAAGGCATGGGCTGGGCTGATATGGGTCTGAGGTTTTTGGAAAGCTACACGTGATTTTTCACTAAGATAAAGAGGAGAATGGAAAAAAATACAGCAATTACATCATATCAAACATATCATTAGTGACTAGTCTAGAGAACACTTCCTGCAGTTCCCTCCTATTGCACTTAACCATTCGGGCTTCTGTTGGATACAGTAACGTTTGCTTTGTGGAAATGGCCACTGATTTTCTTACCCTCCACAACTCCAACTCCAACACTGCTTCTTCTTGTGTTCATGGGAGCCACAAAAAACCACTCATTGGTTTTATAGCTATAGGCCTCAACTGATGCCAGACCTAGTTAAAAAGGGGATACACAGGTTTTCTAATTAAAAAAAAAGAGAAGAAAAAAAGATTGATGTTGCACTTTCATCTGCCTTCCACCTCCTCCCACACCCATAATCCCCCCCACGCTCCTGCAACCTAATTTCTAGTCCCTTGCCCTTCAGGCTAGGACCAGCATGTCAATGCCACTTCTTCAACAGCTGGAAAAATTGTTACCCCACCACCCCTGCCCTGGGACTGCTGTCTCTCCAATGTGCTGAGGACACCAAGGTGGAGAAGAGTCCAGAGTACAATCAGAGAAGTCCCACATCCTTTCAATCATCACAAAATGTTCATGCAAGAGTTTAAAACTTTCCCCAGACCCTGTTGTATTGTACTCAGCACCAGCTGAAATAGTTTAGGGCTTAACCAAATGGCAAAGCTTTACAGCAGAGGCAGAGGTGTGAATCTAAATGTGCAGTTATGCCAAGATAAATCCCAGACACACATAGCCCAGAATCTGCCTTGATGATGTTTTATTTATGTTGCTATGAAAAATTTAACTAAAACAAGGAAAAAATCCCTTTTCAGTCTGGAAAGAGAATATTCATACAGAGAATGAGACTGAAAGAACTGTATCACTAATGGAAAAAACTAGGGTGAGATTCCCTGCAGTTACTGGTGGGTCAGAACATGCACATGGTTAGTTACAACACACAGTAAACCCCATCTCCAGCTCTTTCTCTACAAAATCATAGAGGAAGGGTGCAGGAACCTCACTAAAGCTCTGCAGGCTTTGCAGAGGGCTCTGAAAACATTTTTTCAGGTCAGGCATTGCCTGGTTTTTGCTCAGTCACCTACCGGTGCTGCCGTCAAAGCCGCCCACTGCATACAGGAGATCATTGAGCACAGCCGCGCCTAAAGTGCTTCGTCTTTCCTGCATGCTGGCTATGGATGTCCACTGGTCCTTCACACCATCGTACACATCGACTGTCCGTACCCTTAAAGATCCATTAAAGCCCCCAACGGCATAAACATTGCCAGCCATAAATACCACACCTGGTAAGACAGGAGAGAGATGTTACAGAGGTTTTGCAAACAGTTTGGGAAGCGAGTATGATGAGAAGTCTGTCAGGGTGTGTGAGACAGCAGGGAAGAGCAGAATGTGGGCAAGACTTTGGCATTTTCTGCAGATTAAGAGTGTTGGAGCCAAGTATGATAAAACATACGTGTTGTATGGGGAGTGAAATGCACATAAATACATGGTAACATAAGGCACAGATGGATTTCAAACCTGAATGAGTAATTATCCGAGCCAGAGAGAACACCAAATGAAGATCCACATTCACAACCTTCTCAGATGTCTTCAGAGGAACACTTGCAACTTACAGATCACTCTCTATCACCCACTCCTCAGCACTGAGAGGGACTGACTCAGTTCCTCTGAATTTCACAAGGAAACCAGCAAGGAAAACTGGATCCCTGTGGGCTGCCAGGTGAGCAGGATGGGAGGAGGAGGGGAAACACTGATGGAGAAGCAGTCAGAAGAGAGAGATCATGAAAAGCAGACAGTGGCTATAGAGGGCAAATGGGCAGGAGCAACCCCTCCAGAAAGCAGGGTATGCACCTGAATGAGAAGGATAGTCTGCAGGGAGAGAAGAGGAAGGAATGGCAAAAAGAAAGAGCTGCTTGAGGCCAGGGGCACAGAGGAAGGCTGAAGGGATGAGTGAGGACATCCATCCAGCACTGAAGAGCTGCACTAAGGAAAGAAGGAAGGTTGTAATAGAAGTTCCTATTACCTGCTCTGCATCTCCGCGAGGGAAGCTCAGCAACCTGATCCCACCGCTCCTCCTCAAAGTCATAGCACTCCACACTGCGAATGGCTTTGGGTGCTTGCCCACCCACCACAATCATCACCTGGAGAGGGAAAACAAGAGCTATAAGACCTCAGACACCAGCCCTGGCAGCCGCTCTCTGCAAAGAAACCATCACTGCAACCTGGTCAAAACCAGGTGTCAAAAACATTCTGCAGGCCCACTAGAAGCTTCCACAGAGACACTTATTTCAGTCAATTCTATTCCAAGGGAGGAAAAAGTTATCTCCAATTTAATGCACGTTAAATACTGCAGTCCTGTTAATCCTTCCTCACCATTTCCAAGGTGGACAACCTGCCCTATTTCCCCAGGAACCACAGCACATGCAAGACTTGCTGCAAAAGTATTTTTTAAGTGAAGATGATCCCAGCGTAATTTCCACAGCCAGCCCACTGTTTAGTCATTATCTCCATGGTGCTGCTAAAAATAATCAATGCCACTTAGCAAATAAAACCTGACAGCTGTATTGCCACCTGCAGGGAAGACGACACTCTGGGAAATCACCAGGACTATTAAGACCCAGGGTTCTGGGCTGACGAAGGAAATGATTTGTCAGCTTCATTATGGCTTTTGGCTGCAACATGTATTGATGCAAATCCAGTAATTAACCCCCAAATTCCTTACAGACAGGGAAGATCTATGTGAAGGTGATCAAGGGCAATCTCAAGAATGTGAGAACCACTCTGCTGGGTCAGACTAAAGGTCCATCCAGCTCCAGACTCCATTCCCAGCAATGGGAAGTGGACACTGGAGGAAAAGAAAGAAGACCTGGATGGTGTGCAGTGTGGTGCTGACCAAACCTGCCTTCTCTGCCACCAGAAGACAAACTCCCCATGGTCTCGCTGACTTGCCCAGCAGCAGGCGTCCCAGGAGCATGCAGCTCAGCACCCAAGGGCTGCCCATCACTGCTGAGCCCCAGCTGGGCAATGCAAACCAACCCATGCACAGGCAGCATCCAAACCACCTCCACCTACAAACAGCTCGACCTGCACTTTGTTCTGAACGTATTTCCTTCAACCCTCCACAGCTATCAAGAGGGAGGATTTGCTCCCCTTATCACAGCAAATCGTCAGGAGCAAACACTACACAAGACAATCAGATTTTCACAAGACCAAGAAGCTAAAAGCAAGATAACAGGGCTTCGAATATAGTCAAGGAGTAGATGGGAAACTGGCTTTAGCTTTTGCAAGGCAGCTGTGAGTATCCAAGGTGGTAAAATCACCACTGAAGTTCACTCAGGTAATGAGTTCAACTCAATCATAGCTGCTTTACAAGTACAGAGATAGACTGCAATTTAAGGAATTTGAAGAGTATGATTAGAGTGGACTGTTTGATCTACAGAGATGAGAATGTGACATTAGAGAGCAAATTGAGACTAAATTAGCAGCCTGACTACTAGTTGTGTAACAGTCTTCCATGGAAAGCTGCAGAGCTTCACATGATTACAGAATTAAGAGATTTCACAGCAGACAATAATCCCTCATCAGCGAGACCAACAGACTAGATGAAAGTTTCTCAGTAACAGGATTGCTGAAAGATCATCACCTTCTCCCCTTTCTTTACAGTTAAAAAGAAAGGAGGAGAGACCTGCAGAAGATTCGAGTTTGTACTCACAGGTCATGCTATAGAAGATGTTGAGAACCTCTGAACTCACTGGTTTACTGTTCATTTTATCCCTAACTATTTTAGTCCTTGAACAAGGGCAATGTCAGCCCTTCACGATACTCCCAAACCTATATTCTACCAACTTCAACCCAGCAGCAGCAGGCAGAAAGGACACAATACACCAACACACTCTGCAGAATCACAATTTCTCAATGGATAGTCAATATTTAACCATCTGACTACTCCCTCGTAGCACGCATCTCATACACCATCCCATAAACCAAGCTCCCTATGATTTGTGCTTAGAAAAATAATACACTGGGGTTTTGATGTCTTACAATCTCCAAAATGCTTATTAATAGCTGAGAGGCATTGTGCCAAACTGCATTTAACTCCAGGGCACAGGGAAAATAGTTTCTGCTGTTATTTTTTTTCTTTGCTAATAAAGTGGTGGTCAGAGCATCACATGCCTGCAGGATAAATGCAGGGAGTAACAAGGATTATTTATTCAGTAGCTGTTTTGAGTCAATTGAAATTTGCTTCAGACTTCCTGCCCATGGCTTTGGGTGCCATTGTTTCCTGCCTTCTGATTACGGACACAGGAAAAGGAAAGACACCTACTGTGACCCTCCTCAGCAGAGCTCCAGAGCAGGGCTACAAGCCAGCAGAAACCTCAGCCAACCCTCCAAGCATTTCAAGCAGCTGCCTGCAGCTGCTGCCACTCCATGGGTCAGTGATTCTTAAGCCACAGCTCCAGAAGTTTTTGGTTCATAAAACCACTTGTGGCTAACGAAATGTTTTAAGAACTGACCCTTGCCCCTGGGAGCAGAGATGCTGCTTCTCTGAAAATTTTTTCTAAGTTTATCCAACTTAATTATTTATCCTTGGTGGGCATAGGCATGGGAGTAAAATGTTTCAAAGGAGGTTCATGGAGTTAATAAGAGGTAATGTGGCAAGTGCGCAAGCTCCTTTGAAAGACAGAGCACAGTGAGAGGTGACACAAAGTGACGAACTCAGCTTACCTTTGGCAGGCTAACAGGAGTCCTCGGCTTCGTTCTGGGATTCTTTATCAGTTGCCTTTGATCCAGAGGAAGCAAATGATATTTCATGGCCTCGATAAGAAAGTCTTTGCAGGTGTTGTTATTCTTGATTAAAGCTTCTTCTTCAACTGTCTGAGAACATGTACACACATGAAAGATCACTTAAACTGAAGTACTTGGTGGCACAGGTCACAAGGAGCTTTGTAGGAAGAACATGAAACCTGGAATTTCTTTTCCAACATAGCAACATTAAAAAAAATAATACAGAAGACAAACACAGACTTCCATCTGTTCCCAAACACACACATGCAGTAACTTCCAAGCTTCTCACTTTTCTCCAGTATCACAAGCAGCAGCGCTCCTTCGATTTTACCACCCTCTGCAAGACACTTAACTCAGCAGAGGAGAATTCACCAAGACTTTGAGGACAAAGTAAGTAATTTCTTTTGAGTCAGCATTTTTAAGGAGAAGCAGTATCTTTTCCTCAATCAGAAGAAAATAATACATGATGGGTTCATCTTGTCAATACCAATTTTATTTCAATTGTATTGGGTTTTTTTAGACACTTGATGAAAACACAGCAGTCAAAGAGCCCATACGCCAACCACTTCTTTGGAGATTCTCAGATCATTATCAAGGCCCAAATCCCAGGAATTACCTTGTGAAGAACAATCTGTAAGTCAAGCTAAGTCAGGGAGCACCTCACCTGCCAGTCACACAGACCCATCTCTATGTATAAAACACATCTTAAGCCAAAGTTAACACACAAGGTATGTTTTCACCAAGCTAAACTGTAACCCTACCACCTGGATATTTTCAGGGTCAAAAATGCCAAGATATTAACTTCTAAATGTTTCCACCAAGAAGGGCAGGAGCTCCACTCTCAGCACTGCCTGGCAGAGCACAGGTCACATTTACAAGAAGGTTTCTGCACACACACATTGATTTCAGTTTTTCCTTTTATTTCCATGTTTATAGACTCAGCAACGTGCCAAACTACCCATCTCAGACACAAACAGCCAAGCCATTAAGGAGCTGCCAGCAGCTTAAGTGCAAGTATTAATTACTTATTTGCAGACTAACCTGTACAAGATAATCTCTGGGCAAAAGGGGTAGGCGAACATGCTCCATCAGCTTAGCCATGTGCTCTAAGCGAGACTCCTTCTCATAATTTATCCAAGAAATAACTGCTTCAAAGACCTACACGGATAAAGTACAATTAAAGGGAGAAGAGAGAATTCGCTCGTACACACCCACCCAAAATCAGAAGCATTGTGATTTTACAATATTGAAGGAAGGAGGTTCAAGATCTCTATCAAACAGATGAAAAAGTCGTGACTATGCACAGAGCACAAGCAGCACCGTAGCAAAGAGGTGAGCTGACCATGCATATTAACAAGCAACTTCACATCTAAGTGTGTTGTATCACTCTCAAAGCTAAGTGCGTGCCCAGGACATTCATATATATACCTCTTGGACATTAGTACTGGAAGGCAGCCAGGAAACTTAATTAGCCTGTTGACATTTGCATTGCACATTATTCATTAAATCAGACACTGATTACTCCTGATAACAGAGATCTCCCCTCCTGAAGGAGTCTGGCCATACAGTAAGTCACTAAGCTCACTGTCATATTTAATCATTGAACCAGTTCCTCTCCTACCCCCCCCAGTCGTCCCCCCCCCCAAAAAAAAAAAACCCAACCAAACCCACACACAAAAAAAAAAACCCAAAACAAAACAAAAACCAACCAACCAAGAAGTTTTCAGGACAAGTTCACCACATGCACAGGAAAATTCCTGCCTGCAGCTGCTGAGCCTCTGCACTGCACACATTTCACTGCTAAAAATACTCAGATACGCCAGCTGGGAAACAAGGGCATGCTGGACTTCTGGTCTGAACCAAAATCCAATATTACTCCCAGATCCAACCAGTTCAGATAAGCATCCAAACTTTGACTCTGCGACAAACTGCTCATAAACAGCCCCATGCAACAGCAGCCCCACAGAGCCCTGCACAAGGAACAGAGCTGGGCAGAAGCATCCTATGTGGGCTCCTGCATGAATATGCATGTGCTTATATAACAGTGAGCCTCACTCCTCCCAGAAGAACAGCCTAAAAATGTCACTGGGAGTGGGAAAGACTTCTTGAAACACCCCACAAAGGAAAAAGAAGGGCTGGTGCAGTCTCAGATGTTGCACAGCAGGATCTGGATCATTGCAGTGGAGTTTCTCTACTGAGTCAGAATTAAATTCTGACCCTTAACCCACATCTGCGGGGCAAAATTCCCCAAGTGCTATGACTGCCTGGATACGTGGGGGGGACACAAAAGACACCGAGCACAGCCCTCTCCTGCAGACTCCCACCCCACAAAAAGCATCACTGGCTCTTTGCCCCAGCACACTCAGCAAGTGCACTTGTTTTCAACTTCTCTCTGGGGTCACCAAATGGTCAGGCCAATTTGCACAGATAGTTTTTTCTTTCTTTCCATCCCTCCCATCACTTCCCAAGAAACCATTTTGTTCGGTCCAAGGTCACTAATTTGACAAAATCAACCAGAACTGAGGGCAGCATCTCTCTCTGCCCCTAATTGTTCCTGGCAGATGTATTTGTAGGAGGCACCGGCAGAGACGTCCTCCCACAAAGAAGGGGCAGAGCGAAAAGGGTTTTATTCCTATTAGGCTAAACTATATACTTTTTAAAAGCAGTGAAGCACCAGCCTCATTTCCTATGCCAACAAATGCTGCTGCTGAACTGTTTGGAATTCAGGACACTGTGATGATGATTTAAGCACCACAACAGGAAGCCATGTAATCAAACCCCAGCAAACGCAGAGGAAAATAACTCCTGTGGAACCTTTAAGTATTTTTAAATGAAAATAAATAAACAAACAATTTCACTTTGGCTAGGAGGCATTTAAAGCAGAAACTAGGTTGTGATGTTTTTAATTGCAAATGAGTGTGGAAGGAGTATAAAGCAAATGTTTAGCCAACAAACATGCTTTTCCTCCTTTTTAACCTCTTCTGCACAAATGCTGAGCTATAGAACAGGTCACAGGACTGGGACATGCCTGGCTACTGACCAAGATGATCGTGAATAAGTCTTAAAGGAAGGTAAAGCAAATGTGAGCAAAGAATAAACTACTTCCTCGCTGCTGGAGACCATTCCCAAGTTAGGCATCACCAAAGCCACCCTGCTGTGCCTACTCTAAAAATAACAGAAATGTTCTAAAAATCAGGTTCTGGCACCCTCTGTTGGCTCCAATTGCTAATTTTATAAGAAGGGGGAAAAAAAAAAAAATCATAGTCCAGCAATATCTCTATTTAAAGGCCACATCTGTTTCCACTACTGCCATGCCCTCCCCCTCTGCACGCTGTGCTTGCTGCAGACCCTGAGCAACTGCCACTGCTCCCCTGGGAGGAGGGTTTTCCCAGCCATGCTCAACCTGCTGCTGGGTTGTGATGAAATGAAGCCATTCCCCACACAGTTTTCTTTAGAGCAAAGGCACAGGCTGACACCTGCCTTGCTGTAGGAGCAGTCCTGAGCAGATTTCCCACTCTATATGGAGTAGGAGGATAAAGCCTGGTCTATTCACTTTCTGCACGCTACGTAAGCAAAGAGCAAGCCCAGATGTTTTCTCAGCCTCTTCAGCCAAAACTCCAGTTGTTAAGATACTCTCAGGAGTGAGGACCAAATTGTGCATCAGCTTCAACTACATGTTGGTGGCATGAGACGATGAATCAATTATTGGACCCTGTGTAAAATCCTCAAGCCCAAAATCCCAATCCTTTAAAAAAATTATTTCATCCCTGTTCCAAGTTGGCAGGAGCCCCTTCTCAAGGGCTAAAAGCCCCTCCATTTCACATGCCATTAGTAAATAGGAATAAACATGACTTTTTGTAGTTTTTCCTTTCTTGCATACACTGTTATGTTTTGCCAATTAGGTCAGGTACAGAAAGCATTGATAAAACTGTCTTCAAAGTACTCAGCTACAGCAAAAAGAGCAGGCAGAGACCAAAATAAACCTTTGCCCTAGGCCAAAAGTGCCCGTGCATCTGCAGCGGCTGGCACCAGCAAAGGGGAGAGGGAAAGAAAGGAGAATATTCATTGAATAACAGGGAAATGTTGTCACCGTTTCACAATTAAAATAGATTTCTGCAGTAGCAGACAATTTCTGTAGTCCTGATGGCCTATGGATATAATAAGTATGCCAAAAATTGTGGAGATAAACAATATAGGAGGCCAGTTGGTATTAGCTCGGGGATGGCAGAGGAAGGGGAGAACAGACAAGCTCTTGCAGGGGCATGTGCCTTGAAACATTTTAAGGGCAATACTTCCCTCCCTGGCCTTGTTACCTTCTGGCCCTAGCAGGATTCAGGTATAACACTTCCCAGTGATGCAGAGACAGGAACATTGTGGTTCATCGGGTGCAGTACACATATGAGACACGGTATGGACAGGAACAAGAAAGCCTCTCGTTAAACCTGGCTGTGACAATTCAGCTCTCAAATGTTTGAAGTATTTGCCTGTTTACATCTTGTTGCTTAAAAATAGTTATATAACCATCACATGTGCACATGCACACATATATGCGTGTGTATGGATAGATATGTACACACATTTATTTATATATACACACATATTGTGAGGTTATTTTTATGAGATATATCTCTTGCATTAGCAGATAGGAAGAATAAAGGTCAGGAAATCTGCTTATCTATCATGAAGCTAACATAAAACAGCAGCCTACAAGTCTGTCCTCAATTTTCAGCACTTCTTTGGACTCCAGCACTGGTTTTTCATGTTTATGTTCCAATTCCATTCTCCGCCTCTCTCCTGTTATTTATATCAGTTGTTTTGAATGTGCAGCTTTTGCTTACATTTCCTTCCACTGCCTTGCATTCTCAACTTTTACAATCAGCTAAAGAAATGCTGGGTTTGATTGTATAAAGCTGAGATGAGGGAGGGAGTACTTTGATTTCTCTGGGCACAAGGCCAATAAAAGCTTTTTAACAATGCTGCACAGGACTGGAAAAAATTGGTTACTAAACTTGCACTTCCCCTTGAAGGCTGCTTGGCTGATGCAAAGCAATTCTGCTGTGAGTTCATGGCACTTGTTTTTTCCCTTTCTGGCCCTGCTTGTGTGGCACCTCACAGCACCCTGATGAGACACCCACACTTGCCCCACGCCTGCAGAAACACACTCCTGAAGCCTCCCAGTTTGCTGACTCGGGATCTGAATGAAGCACCCCTGAATTCACACCCCACGTGGTGCAGGCTTTCTGGCAAGCTTTACAGTCCTTATGTGCCCATGCACCCGCATGTCTGCAGTCTGGAGGGGCTATTAAAAATATTGATGATACTAGAAAAATGTTTCCTTCCTTCTTTTTGGTTGCTGGTGTCCTTTAGCTGTTCTGTCTGACATGCAACAGAAGCCAATACTCCTCCTGGCCTAATGAAATTCACCTTTTTTTTGAAGATTTACAGCAGGTAATAAGAGCTTTACACAACAGCATGTGGAAGGTTCCTAGTTTTCCAGAGAGGGAAGGTATTCAGTTCTGAGCCCCAGGGCTTTTGGAAGTGATATGTATCTGAGAATCATTACTTCCTTCAAAGAACAACCAAGTGAAGGTCATTTTTATGTGTTTTTAGGATTCACATTATTTTTAATTTTCCCTTCCATGTGATCTCTGTTGGAAAATAGCCCCTAAAGAGCATAACATGAGAACAGTTCCTGATGTAAGATCTAGAAACATTCCAGCATTCTTACATTCACCATTGCTATACAATTTACTGTACCTTTTCTTCAGAGGAGACTGTGAGCTTGTCACTTGATATTAAACTGCAAACCTGGTCCAGACTAAGGCTAAGAAATTCTTCTCCTAGCATCACCTCAGGAAAGTGCTGCTCTGTTCAACAAATGAAAAGGGGAACAGAAAATTATAATGAAATCCATGCTTTAGGTCAATAGAAGGACTACAGCATTCAGAGAACTGCTATTATCACCACTCTGAGCCCCCGAGGTGAACAACATGCTGCAACTGCACAGTGGAACAGAAACAGAAAAGTCTCAGAGCAGGTTAAAGAAATCTGATGTTATTTCAAGTAACACAAACCTCATGAGACACTTCCATAAATGCTGTTGAATGGGATCTTAACTTTCTGCAAAGCCACTAAGTGCCTTCCAGTGGCAGCTACAATTAGAAGTGGCAACTGAGAAAAGTGTTGATGCCTTTCCAAAGTAGTAAATAACCTGGCCACCTCCAGATTCAGTTCTTGCCCACTTCAACAAGTTACACAGAATCAGAACTGCTCAACAGCTACATGAGAGACTCCTGCAAACATCCTTGGTATTCAGAGGAAAGTCCATCTTTAACATGAATCAGCCAAGCAGTCCATTTGGTGCGTACACTCAGCAGCAAAGGGTGAGAGATCCCAGGGCATCCAGCTGACCTGCATGTGCAAGGGGGCACACTGAGAAATGAGCCATGGGGATCCTTGTCCCAAGCATGCACATGGCATCAGTTCCCCTGCTCTCCTTTCCTCTTTTACATCTTTCCCCCAAAATGTGTAAATTTAATGTTAAATTTCTTTTTCTACCTTTTTGCCTCCTGCTGCAACTTTGGAAGCACTTCAAAACAAAACACACATCACTGCTTATAATCCCAAACTGGAAGAATTTTCATAAACTGCAGTACAGGTCCAAAAAGGATCATCAAACACTGCAAGAGTCATCGTGGCACGTCAGTTGGAACCAGATGATCTTTAAGGTCCTTTCCAACCCAAACCATTCCATGAAATCTGTCAAGATTCACATCTAGCCAAAGGGTACTAGGAAAGAATTACTTTCTAAAAAATAATTTCTAGGTCAAAATTGTTGTTAGTTGCAGGCAATTTTAGTTTCGCAAGCATTTGGTAGATATTCATGCCAATTTAATTTCATCTCCCATTTGCCAAGTCCCATTTATCTTTGGATGAAATACAGAAACGTGAATCTTGGACACTTTATCTGAAGCAGCCTTTTTGAAGCTCTAATCCTTTAGCTTTTAGAAGCTGACACTCATATATGCAAGGAGCTCCCTCCACAGCAAGATCTGCCTCCAGTTTTCACATCTGCAAAATGCTTTGCCCGCCAAAAAGCAGCACCATAGGGACACAAGTTGGCATAACTTCCAGAGAGGAGCTCTTTGGAGATGATACCCAAACAGCTCCTTACCAATGCTGGTGCTGTAGAGGGCACTGGAGCTTCCCCAACCACAGACCCTACTTGGTCTAATGGGGACTAAACCACCACAGCTAAGCCAAAGGCTGTGACTAAAAATATCAGTATCTGGATAAAGTTTAACACTCTGCTATGCTGAAAATCATATATAAGATCTAATGAACTCTTCTGGCCTTAAATACTTGAGAAGCAGGAAATGCTCCCCACACAGTAAGCTGGATGCACTCATGACTTCTGGACAAAATCTCCTATTCACTCTGGACTAACATCTGGCAGCAGAAAGATACTTGATCTCTTATTAGTTGGAAGATAGTAAAAATAGTTACAGATTTCAATAAAGTAACTTGTGCCTGCTATTAAAGTTATCCATTGGCCAGAACTAAGCATTTCTCAAGCAACTGAGCTCATGCACTCATAGACTCTTGAGACTGGGGACTTGTGTCTTGGTTTAACGCTGTTACATAAACAACACAGTGAAAAGAATTTTAATGGCATTTTTATTAATGGAGTTCCATTAACATTACATGGGCTGTTGTGCTAACCGGGACTTACGAAGGCCAATAAAACAACAAAGCAGACTTTCTAATTGCCAAACAACCAAACAAATATACAGTGAATGCACTGCTTGTTGGGTTAAAGATTAAACATGGCCTGGAAGCAAGGATAATGAGATATTACAAGAAAGCCTTTATACAATTAACCATTCCTTCCAGGGTACCTTTTCCTCCAGGGGATAATACAGCCAAAGCAGCTGAAAAAGGGTTTACTTTTATTTGCAGAATAGGGGAGGACTTGGTGGGCACATTTTTATTCCACTGAGCCTACTGATGGTCCAATTAAGGACAAAGCCATACCAAAGAAAATGTTGCTGGATGGAGCAGGTGCTCTGGGGGACAGCAGGTGTATTTTTCCCTACATAAATAGGCAGAAAAGCAGAAAAGCAAACTGAGTAGAGAAAACTACCAGCTTCTCCCAAGCAGAGGTCAAGGGCAACTCTGACAGAGAAGACTGGAAAGCGCAGGGGAGTTAAGAGTGTGGGGCTACTTGGAACAGTTGTACATTTATGATGTAGAGGAGAAATGCTGAAAACCATTTCCTGTACCTATGTATTGCAGCCAAACACATCCACTCTCAAGGAAACAAGAGTCTGTCTACCCTTGCAGGAAGTGGCCATTGCTCTACAGATGAGAGGCTCAAACTGCATGATAATTTTAGGTGACTGTTCCCATTCCCGTCCACAAGATTTAATTTTGAGCAGCGCCATTTACTCCTAGAATGCACAAATCCCCAGCATCACCTCCTGCTCTCATGGGCCAGTTTACACAAGGAGGACACCAATGTGCTGATACCATGCTGTTGAACAGGCAGTAAAAAAGCTTACTAGGAACATACTAAGGAACTATTTTGTGGGCCGAGATCCAGAGGATCAGGTTTTCTAACCTCCTTAGGTATTCCCCTGTGACCAAACCACGTCACAATTTTCAGTATTACACAAAGTTACAAGTCTACAACCCAGTAAAGTATTCCCTTCCCTGTTCTCATACCAGAAGCATGAAGAGACCAACCAGGATAGGCTGAGCAAGATCAGCCCATGAGTCGTGGTAGCTGGAAGCAGGTTTAACTCACACAAACTGATGACCCCTTCCCTCACCTGCATAGGCATTGGCCTGCTGCAGCAGCTCAGTACATGCATGCACGTCAGCAAACGCTCGGATTCCAAGGCAGTTGGTGGGATGCAGCTGGGACTGAAGAAAGTCACAGCAGTTTTTTCTAACATCCATCAATTGTAATAAACTAGCAGCTGGCAACAAAACCTGCAAAGGCAAGAAAGGGGAATTAAGAGTCAGCAACAAAGAAAGTTTGACTTGCAGCTTGCACAAATTAGATGCAATTTCCCTTCAGACAGGGACACATCTCTGCAGGGTGCAAGAAGGAAGGTTGGAAGTTTTAGCACTATCCATCTGCAGAAGATCACCACCTGTGCTCTAAGAGATGAAAATGTCTACCCCATGTTGGGCTAAAAGCAGAGCTCTTCTCACATCTTCTCCGCACAAGACCTCAGGGCAGGTAGAGGGAGGACAAAACACAAGCAACAGATGCACCTGATTTCCGGCTTTGCTGCAGGTAGGACCTGCACACAGATTTTCTTCTTTTTTTTTTTTTTTTTTTTCTCCCCCTGAAGAGCTTTATGTTATTTACGTGCATTACCTTCACATTCAAAGCCCATAGAAGCCCAGCACTCCTCAAAACTTCTAACTTTCTTATTTCCAACAAAACCATATTAGTTTGTGAGCAGGGTACCCAAGCTGCTGCATAAGAGAGGGAGACCACAGAAGCTCAAGCAGGTTTTAGTGACATCAAGGCTCTCAGGAGAGATGGTGCCAACTATTTATATCAACAGCTCTCATCTTCACTCCCACAAAATGCTGCGGATGCTTGTGGTTCATTACTGCATCTGAAAATGAGGTACTGCTTTGTATCTACAAAACTAAGTGCAGAAAAGGGAGACAGAAGTGGATCAGGAATGTGACATCTGCTGGGAAAACCACCTTTGAGGCCAGTGAGTGGGACAGGAAGTAGAAAATAAAGTCGGTCAGGATTTTACAACCCATGACATCAGCTACTTCCTTTCTTATGTCTTACAGCAGCTGCAGACGTGTCTTATCCCAGCTCTTCTGTAGCTCTGGCTGCTTCACACATGTCCTTCCAACTGGGCATCTGTGCTCACCATCTGAGCACAGATTTCAAAAAAAATTACTTCCAACTCAAAAAAACCAAGTGGCTGTTAAATAAAACAAATAGGTTAATAGCATTCACCTCCCTAGATCTCAATGGCAGGGAAGGGAAAAAGATGCTCCCTCCCTGTCCCTGCCCTCATTGTCCCAGTCCACATCAGGGTAGGACACTCACAACCTGCCCCAGGTCTTTTCTAAGCCACTGATGCATTCCAGCTCCAGCCCAGTTGTATGGAGTGTGACTGCTGCCAAGCAGCCACCCCAACAGGCAACAATAAAGAAAAAAAGAAATCAGTTAACCTGAGAGCCTGTTTTGGCCTAAGTCTCTTGATGCCAGGAGGAGATTAGTTTGTGGTTTTGATTAAATCAAGATATCAGTGCTCTCACATTTTTGAAACCTATCTGTGAACCGCTTTCCATCTAGCTGAACCATCTCCTTAAAGCAGTTGAAAGGCAAGCAGTTGAGCTGCTTAAAGGCTGCGGGTGAAGTCAGACTCCCTGCAAACCATCTCTGGCTGGAGCTTGCTCCATGCCCCCCCATTCACCCAATGTGCTTGCCTGCAAATCCATGTGGGCTGCTTACCTTTAGTGTTTTGGGATAGTGCTTCTAAAGCAGAAGATACTCACTACCATCACTAAACTACCCACATGCGACAGCCCCCTGGACATCCTAGTGCTGCTATTACAACCTCATGCTGGCATTAGAGGACAGCGTAGAAGGAGCATTTCACCACTGCGGTTATTAGCAAAGGGGCATTATTATATAAGACTTTTCAGAAGTGAGCTATAAATAGCCTATCAAGAGATCAGTTCATTTTTTCTTTCTTATTTCCCAGCTCAACATCTCACCACTCATCTTGTTTTTACCAGCGAAGGTGAAAAGCAAGCAAAGGATATCCGCTAGCACGAAGTCTGTTTCCTTTAGAAATAACAAGAGGAAATGCCCTGCCTAAACATGCAGCAGGACCAAACCACAACCCCATTAATATCGAGGCAAGTTACTCACTTGGGTCTGGAGATGGCTCTTAATATTTGAACTCCAAGTAGTGTGAATGATTTACAGAGAGATGGCTTCTCTACCAGATGAGGCTCCATACCAAAACCCAACTGTCTTCTGAAACTATGTCAAAATCATCTGCTATTACTACTAAGACTGACTACTTCGCTAAAAAGTCCAGAATCTCATCTATGGTGCACGTGTGTGTATATATATATTTATAGCCATAACTGTCTAGTTCACCAGCTGTGCTCTCTTGCTCTGCAGACTCTGTACCAATCTCCAGTTTTACACAACACTGCCTTTGCAATTAAATGCTTTCATAAACCTTTGATGTCTCTGAATTAGAAATATCTTCCAGCCAAAAGTGTTGCTATAAGGTCCATTTAATAGGCAGGGTGTTAATGCTGGCATTAGTTCCCTGCTCTGACACAGGCTTCCAGGTAACATTGGCCAAAAGTTAACTTATACCATTCCCCCTCTGCAAAACTGGGAGAGAAGCATTTCCCCAAGGCAGGAGATATATTAAAGCTTATAAGCAGCTTTGATAATTTTGTCAAATTGAAAGCCAAATACGAGTACTGGCTGTAATCCTCAGCAGCACATCCAGGACCACAGCTGGGGCTGCACATCTGCCCAAAGAGGGAGACAGATCCAATGCACTCTCCCAGGGGAACCCATGACCAGAGTGACAAGCAGATTTTGTCTTTGCAAGGCAGGTTAAATACTCAGTTTAAAATGAAAAGCTCTAAGCTGCACAAGTAGTGGAGAGAAAACTACATTACTGTAATGTGGGTTTTCAGTGCAAGGAAGGCAATTAGGCTTTGTCACTCCCCAACTGCTTCCAGGCAGCGCAGAGGGTGAACAACTCTGCTTCTACTTAAATACTCCACCTGGGGTGAAATAGCCCAGGCAGAAACATGTGTGACAGGATCAGGGAGCCACAAAACCTCTGTAAGAGCAGGCATGAGAAGGACAAGCGATGTAGAGGTGACGGAGTAAACAGAGGAGCAGCTGGCACCTTTCTTCCTGATCTACCTTCTCCAGCTTCTCTGCACAGTGCAGATACATCATCCCTTGATTAAACAATGGGATAAAAATGAGGATACACATCTGCAAGTTTCTCCTCACCTTTCTATTAGGCCAATCTGATTTAAAAGACATTCTGCAGGCCTAGGAAGGGCCCCCAGCCCAACTGCAGTAACCCTTGACCAGGGCTGTCCAGCACTCCAGGAGGTCAGTATGTGGCAACTAGCTTCTTCTCCAGGGAGGAAGGTAGCCCTGATTTATTGCATCTCCTAAAGCTAAGCTGAAAGGCTTTGTGCCTCACGCTGCATTTGCACCTCCTATAGTTGCAGCTTTTGGAGTGAACAGGAGAAGGGAGGTGAACTGACCCACTTACCACCCCTTTACTATCACAGCTGCATCTGCCACAGACACTCTCCTTCCTTGTTGTGAAGTCCTAAGGCCCAAGGGAAAGCTGAGGTGCAGAAGCACGCTTCTGAAAAGGAAATACTACAGCTTCTAGCAAAGGTGGTTTTTTTTTTTTTCCTTTCTTGAGCCATGTTTTATTACAATTACTATGACCACAAAGCTGTCAGTTTCAATATCTATTTCCTCCAGATGGCTGATTTCAGATTTCTTTCTTTCTAGATGAGCCACATCTCGAACTGTGGTAGTGTACAAGGACACATTGTGTGCTGCACCTCAGTCATAAGAATTTAATTGTGAAAACAGGTTAATCAGGACTTTTCCTGGGGAATCATTACAACCCTAATGGTCATGACTTACTTAACCGGGAGGGCAGGTCTCAGGCTGCCTGCACATGATTAAGTGCCATCAGTAAGGACAGGTGGGACACACTGAAGAGGGACTGTATTTACTGTCTACAGGCAGAGGTCCAGGCCTCCTCCTGAAATTCTTCATTCAGCTCTGCTCAAGGATACCATGTTGAGCCTCTTCTTCATCACTGGACTTTTCATCCTTTGCTCTTTTCTGAGCTGGCAGGTTTCATATGAGTGCTGGAAATGAGCAGCAATGCAGCCAGTTCAGCTGCAAAATCAAGAGCTAACTGAAGAAAAAAATCAAGGAATTGGTATGTTGAAACGCCAGCATTCTGTTCAGGGAGGGAGCAGCAGAACCTGTGCTCTCTGATATAAGAATGTGGTTTCCATAGAAACCAACCAAAGCTACATATGAGCATATGTGAACTTCTTGAAGTCACTTCAGTTTCCCTTGCTTTCACAGAAAATGCATGGGAAACTTTCTTCTAACTAAATTTAATAAGCTTCACCTTCAAATGAGTGAGATCTTTTTGTCATGCATGTGAATCTTTACAGCCAACCTTGATGTAGGGTGCAACAGAAGAGGAACAACAGAAGGCAGCAGTGACAGAAATCCCAGGATGGATTTTCCCAAGACTACATGACTGCACCGAAGACAGAAATTCTTCCTCTGCTCCAGGCCTTCCAAACAAGCGGGAGGTTAAATCCCAAACATGTGCTCAGAGGCAAAATGCTGCTCGACACAGAAGGCCCTCTATCAACCATAATCCCTGAGCTTGCCTAGTACTGTATCCACATCACCTTGAAATCTCACTCTAAAAACAAAGATCCAATACATAAAGCAGGATTGCATTTGTCATGGTAATTCTCACCCATGTACTCTCGAAGGAGCTAGAAGAGTGTTTGCTCCCACATGGGCTCAGTGCTCTCCTCTGTGGAGTTCAGGTAGACTGAAAACCCCCTTTACCTGCTCACTTGGGACATACTGCTGAGGAGAAATTGCATGAACCATCCCAGTTATTCACTACAGACAATGATTGGAACTGACTGTGCAGGCTTGGCTCCTTCTACACACATTCTTCCTTAAATAAAAACAAAAAACCCAAAACAAACAAACAAACCAACCAAACAACAAAACAAACAAAACCAAAAAAAGGACAAAAAAAACCCCACAAACAAACCACTTTGTGCAATGAAATGACAATCAGCTACAAAAATACATGCTTAGAAAAAAAGTCTTGCTTCCTGAACACCACACCAGGCCTACAAAAGCGAAAAAAGACAGGTTTCTGTTAGAAAAGAAACAACAAAAATACTGTGAAAAGGCTCCTTATGAAATGCTGGGCACCTCTCAGCATTTGAGTACACTTGGGAACACTCATTCCTGCACTTCATGTTACCTCTGCTGCTCATCTTTTTCTCATTTCAATTCTCATTTTATTTTGCTCACAGACAAGATACTGTCTTTTCACTTATTCACATGTTTTGGTAGCTTGCTGCATCTGTTTCATTAATGCCATTTATCAAACCTTTTTCTTGTAGTATCTACAATGAAATTACTTGGTACCTATACCCAGAAACTGCTTCTTCCAGCTGCTCAAAGCCCCTTTAAAATGCACCCTTGTCCTGATAGAAAATCAGAGCGCATGACATGGCAATAGGAGACCTCAGCAGATACCTGCTGGGAAGAATCTCACCCTGCTCAAGCTAGACTGTGAAGGAACATTCCTGAAACAATGCAGACGGGTACTCTTGAGGCATCCCTTCAGCTGAAGGTCTGACACGAAGCTGTGCAGCAGGAGGATGGGATAAGGCAAAGGACCAAAGCTGCTCACTTCTTCCTGTGACTGACATTGCTAATCCAAACCAGAGACTGCAAGGAGATTAATGTTTTGTTGTTCCTGTTGTTTGCCTTCGCTGCTGTGAACCTTCCCAACAAATCACACAATATTCTTTTCTGTAAACTTTTCTGCTTGTGGCTGTAGGTGAATATTAATATAGAATACATAGAATACCAGGTTGGAAGGGATATCAAGGATCATCTAATCCTATGTTTTTTGTTTTTTGGTTTTTTTAAATGAGATGGCCCAGCAACCTGTCAAGCTAAGTCTTAAAACTGTCCAGTGTAGGGGAATCCACCGCTTCCCTTGGGAGATTATTCCAATGTCTAATTGTTCTCATGG
>JAAGNO010015572.1:51833-72977 GCA_033439905.1 Ceryle rudis
ATCTGTGGTTTAAAATTCATTTTAACTTTTTGGTGATACAAAAAAAGTTCAAATCTTAACACCCCAGGTGACAGGTACAGCTGCAACTCTTTTTTTTTTTTTTTTTTCAGTACAGCAGCCCTGTAGTTTCTACACTTAATCCCGTGTAGAATAGAACATGTCACAGCAGATTGAAATGGCTTCAGGCATTTCTTCCTCCTCTGCAGACAGTAATAGTGATCAAAGAGCCGCAGGACAGGAGGCTGCAGATATGCCAACTCCCCCTCTTGCTTGATAGCGCCCATTTCTCTAGATTTTTGTTTGGGTTGACTCAGCTCAAGGTCTCATCTGGGAAGCATCAGACTTCAGGACTGTGAAATTCAGATTGCGTAGCTTCGCTGTAGCAATGACCGAACGCATTGCCCACGAATTGCTCTCTCTCATGATTTTAATATAGATCTGCCAAATGATTCCGCAGCAGTGGGAGCTGAGGTGCGGTGAGGGGGAGCACGCAAGAGGCAATCCACGTGGGCATTGTGCATTATTGCTGCAGACTGAGGAAAGCACTGTTGGCTCATTAATTCTTAGCTGTGTCATTAATCTTAGATGCTCACATGCTCTGTGATCCCGATGGGTCTCCATTTAACACTGCCCTCTTTCATATTCCTTTTTCCAGCTTGTTTTCACTGGAACACTGCTGCTCTCTAGCTTTCGTAAGTTTCTTGTATCCTCCACCTTTCTGTCACAGATGTCTTCACACACTTCACTGATTTCCTGTCTAAATTAAACTGGAAACACACTATCCGTTTCCAAAGATGCCACATTTCTTTTGCACGCTTTCAAAATGCAGTAGCAGAAATTACCCACCTCTGCAAGGAAGATGATGAAGAGCAATCTGCCTCCCAGGAGCAAAGACAGAGGTGATGCTCATGGGAAATGCAGTTCTTGTGGGCACAGTGCTCTGCACTGAGAAGTCAAAGCTGAAAAGCGTATATACAGGCAAAAGTTATGGATCAAGTCACACACCTTCACTTTTTTTCTGCTCGCTGGAATGACAACTATCAACCCATGCCGAAGCCAGCTCCCTGCACTCATCAGTGACTTGTCTGCCCACCTAGCAGTATGAAATCTGACTGCGGATTGTTTCACAAGGATCTGCAAGGCTTCAAACTTCAGCTGTCTTCGAAAGCGTGCCCTCCTCTGGCTACACAGCCACGATGCAGTTCTCATTAGTACCATGATGGATTTATTCTGTACAGCTTCTAGCGCTGCTGAACATCAGATCTGAAACTGGGCTTCCCTCCGTGGCTTTGGCATTTCAGAGGATGTCGAGGTCCTTTACCGGAGATTCATACAGCACCCTAAGTGGGCAAGAGAATGGCTGGTGAGACTCTTGTGAGCAGTGACTTGTTTTTACAGTTTATCTACCTTCTTGTTATGCAGACAGAAAAGAAAGAATAAAGAAATGGGGGGGGGTGGCAAGTAAGGGCATTTAGCCTGCTTATGAAGATGCTCTCATATAGAAGAGAACCGCTCCAATACATCTGGATGGCTTTGGAAACAAGTCTGCAGCTGCATGCAGGGGCACCAGGTGCTGCAGTGAGCCCCCAAAGAGCTCAGGGACTGCAGGAGCCAGGAGGCAGCCTGCGCACAGATATAATCCCACCTGTTGTCATTCCCAACGAGGGCTGACAGGGTGAAAGAAACACTAGCACTAGGAAAATCAGTGATTACAGAACAAGTGAGGTTTGTAGGAGAAATCTGATGTAGCTAAACACTCTTCATTATCTCCAGAACAGGGGTTGGAATTTTTATCTCAGGCTAAAAGGTACAGCCTCTGGTAAATCACCCTTTTAATGTAACATTTGTGTAAGAAAGGTCTGAGGCTTGGCCAGCTCCTAAAAGGACCATTTCAAAACTGAGTGCAGAGATCTGTTTATGACACTTATTGCCCTACCAGGATGGATGTAATTTTCTCCCACCTGCAAACCTAAGAAAACACTCTCCTTCACAACTCTACATGCTCAAAATTCATAGAATCATACATTACCAGGTTGGAAGGGATATCAAGGATCATCTAGTCCAACCTTTCAAGGTTAAAAATAAAATTATATATATGTGTACTTTAAATGAGATGGCCCAGCAACCTGTCAAGCTGAGTCTTAAAACTGTCCAGTGTAGGGGAATCCACCGCTTCCCTTGGGAGATTATTCCAATGTCTAATTGTTCTCATGGTGAAAAATTTTCTTCTGGAGTCCGATCGGAATCTCCCCAGGAGTAACTTGTACCCTCTACCCCTTGTCTTTTCCATGGGACTCCTTGTAAAAAGGCAGTCTCCATCCTCTTGGTAGCCACCTTTCCTCTACTGGTACATGGTAATAAGGTCTCCCCTAACCCTTCTTTTCTCAAGGCTGAACAAACCCAGTTTTCTCAGCCTTTCTTCTAACCTATTTATGGCATTTGGTTCAGGGGTGAAACACCCAGCAACAGGATGGAAATTTCTCCTTAAACTTTGTATTGGTTTCATCACAAAGTTACATTAAATTCAATAAAACATTTTCAGCATGGACATTTTTAACACATAATAAAATTTAAACTAGTCAGTTAATCAAGCATTGAGATCAGCTTCATTTCTTAGCTCCCATGAATTAATTTACCTCCAGCCTGAGTTATTCACAGAGCGGTTATTTTAATAAATCCTGTAGTAAAAGGACATGCTTTACTAGATTAGGAAAAAACCACTACGTCCAAACCTCAATATTCACCAAACTTAGATTTCTTTAATCTCACTGTCTGAGAGATGGAAGCTAAAATACAGACAGGGCTCTTACTTTAACTCTTTGTAATCACTAGGCTACAGAACATAGGCTTTGCTTAGGATTCACTAAAGCAGACAGCTTTCTGGTTGCTCAGAAAAGGTAACATCTGGAGTTCTTCACAGACCCTCTGGGCAGGCCCACGCTGCCAGCGCAGAGCAGGACTGGGCTGGCTCTCCAGCTGCTCATTCCCAGGTGCAGCTGCACTCGAGCACTGAAATGCTCTCATGGGAAAACAGCCAGAGCACATGGAGTCACTTCAAGCAAGCTTCATTCAAGGCAGACTGACTGGGGCCAGCACACCAGATGGCATTCTCAGCTCAGCACATCCCACGTGCCGAGTGGGTGCTTCTGGGCCACCTAACAACCAGCAGCACAGAAGGAAAGCACACGTTTCAGAAAGCCCATGGATACAGTCTTCACATTTCTCATGGGAAAAGGGACCAGCCTGAAAGCATATAAATGTCATTTTTCCTCCAGCAATGTAAGATCCCAGACATTCAAGTAATCCCAGCCCAGTGCCTCACTGAAGTAATGTTCTATCTCAGCTCCTGATGACCCTGACTATACACTGCAACTAAGCGTGGGCTACGTGGCACACAGCTAGTGCCCCCACAGTGGGGTTTGAGTCTCAGCTTCTTTGCTGTAAGAACACCTTGAACATCTACTCACTTGCTGGTCTTCAGCCTCACCACAGGACAAACAGGGTCCACACTCCTATCACTGTGACAGCTGTCAGGTTGAGAACGTGCCAGAAAGTCAGGTTTGTAAAACCAGAGGGCAAAAGGAACAAGAGGCACCCACAGACTTGGGTCATGACTTAGACTGCAGAGTTGACACAGCTCAAGATTTTGTTCAAGTTCCTGCAGGAAGAGTGACAGGTCAGTGAGAACCCGTACCCTTCCTGAGGCACTGCAGCAGAAGAGCATGTCCCACTCACAGCAAAAACCTTGTTTCAGGCAGAACCAGTTTAATTCTGCCATCTTAATTAGGTCAACAGAACGCACGCAGCAGTATTGCCCCTCTTTCTCCAGCATCACAGACACAGATTAGTTACCTTGACCAAAGTCTACATCACAGAGAAAAAAACAACAGACTTAAACTGCCACTTGCAAACAAAAATGGAGACCAACCAAAAAGCACGGCTGCACACGAGCTCCCAGCATCCCTTCCAGAAATCAGTGGCTAAGTGCACAGCCATTTTCTTACCTCAAATAGAAGTAGAGTCAAAGAAAAAGCTTTACCAGCAGCCATAGCCATATGACAGCAAAATGCTCTCTTCCTGAGCATCCTGCTTTATCTGTAGGCTGCCTTTCAATTACTTGTTCCACTTCTAGACAAATATTTACCTCAGAGAAATATAGATGGAGTGCACACACACAGAGGAAAAAAAAAAAAAAGGAAGAATGCCCTTATCTGAGCAATATATTCCATCCAAAGCTCTGCCAAACAACTCGAACTACCCAGAAGAATTTAAAAGCTAACAGCTGGATTCCTCTGCCACAACCTTAAAACAACGTTTGTCTTACTGCTTGAGTCTATTTTGACCTTCGACAGATTGACCCACAAGTCAGAACAGCTTCTTGGAAGGCAAACGCCTGCTCTCGTTATAAGAGCTCAACGCAAAAGCTAAATGAAACATGACTTAAGCATGGGGAAAGCAGTGAAGTGCCTCAAGACTAACAGAGGCTGGAAGTAGCTCTTTTCAAGCTCAACCTTTTATTTTCTGCAGCCTCAAGAGATCACTCACCCCTGAAGGACCTGTACCTTTGAGTTTCAAGCTTTTCGCTATAGGAGCCGCTGAACCAGACCTACCTGTACATTCTCTTCCGTGACCTCAATCTCAGCAGTGTAGATGTAATCAATCAGCTTCCTCAGGGTCTGCCCATCAACGTCTTTTATCTCAATCTTCTTGGCTTTACTTTCAGACATGTCTCCTGAAATTCATTTCAAACGGACAGTTAAGAGCCTGAATTGCAGGACCTCATTGCAGGTCCTTGCTCCCCATATATCCAGCATATCCTTCCGACATCTGACTAAAAGATTGCCCTGGCGCTATCTCTGACCGTCAAAAGACAAC
This sequence comes from Ceryle rudis, assembly GCA_033439905.1. Taxonomy (NCBI): domain Eukaryota; kingdom Metazoa; phylum Chordata; class Aves; order Coraciiformes; family Cerylidae; genus Ceryle; species Ceryle rudis. The sequence continues at coordinate 56,709 of JAAGNO010015572.1, forward strand.
CAGGGAGATTCCCAGATGCCTCCTAATGCTGTTTAAAAAACACCTCAACGTTTGAAGACACTGGTGTAAAATAAAAGGGAATAAATGCAACAAGATCAATTTCTTGCTGGAAAAGAACCTGCCATGGCTCAGTAAACCTCATACCTGTATAAAAGCCTATAAATGATGGGGTTTTGGCCAACCTGGTCTAGTGGGAGCTGTCCCTGCCCATGGCAGGGGGGTTGGAACTAAATGATCTTTAAGGCTCCTTCTAACACAAATCATTCTATGATTCTGTGAACCAGTGCTCGACGTACATCTTCCCCATCACTGCTGGGGCCAATGCTGTGCAGGCACCATGTACACAGCCCATGAGTAACAGGAGCACGTCAGAGGAACAAAAACATGCTGTGGGGAGGAGAAGAAAGGACTCCCCAGGGCCTTTCCAACATCCACGCACATGGTGACCTCACCCAGGTTTTAATCACCAAGATATTTTGAGGAACCACAGAAAGAAAGAACAAACTCCCAAGTGGAAGGAAAACGTTCAGTGAAAAAACAAAGCTAAACAATGGAGAGCAAGAAGTGTCAGTTCTTAAACCTGGGCACAAATAATCACTACTCTAAGAAATCTGGTGACTCAGTACTACTGTGGGATTAAGATGAAAACTAGTTCCTGCATCCTAGGAGAGAAGTAATTACATCCCACATCTCTCTCTGTACAGCGTGCAACAAGATGTGGCCAGGCACATTAAGTGCACAGCATAGAGTCAGATGCTAAAGGGTGTCCAAGCTTAAGCAAAATCAGGATCCTGGAAATTGAACTTCACAAGCTTCACTTTTGCCAGTAAGGAGGTAAATAATGGGAGCGGAATCAGACCATAAGTATTAGAAGTGCCAACAACATCCCAAGGGAAATGTAGACTGAAATAATATTTTCACCAAATTCAATTTTTAAAATTAAATAATAAAATGTTATTCAGAGAAGCCCATGAATACAAATGTACAAGAATAAAGGGATAAATGACCTATATTTTGAAGGCCTTCAAAGCAGGTAGGACTTTTTAATTGACAAAATAAATGTCATCTCCTTCACACACTTCCTCATCCCCAAAAAAAACATCTCCAGAGATGAGAGGTGGCTTCTGAGAACAGGCCAGCCCCCATCAGCTTACCTGGAGCTGGAGGTGCCTGGAAGGAGCACCCATCCACACCCCACCTACACAGCCAGGGGTGAGCAGAGCAGCCGGAACCCTGCAGTGCTCACCAGGACCCACGGGGCAGAGGGGAGGCTCCAACACACACACACACACACACACACACACACACACACACACACACAGATCGATGCAGAAACAGCTTGGAGGGACCAATCCGATAACATCATCTGTGGTGTTCATGTGACACAGGCAACAAAAATAAAGGCTGTGTGGGCTTCCACACCCACGGCAAGCTGCCAATCCAGCATACTAATGGCCTTCGCTGCCTCTGCTCCAGTAACAGCCCAGTGCACCATGAGAAAGGGGAGTCTCATATGCTGTGTCCCACATTTGGATGGGAACCAACCCCTCCAGACACGCTGGTGTGATCAAGTGCCTGCCACATGCCAGAGGGCGGTACTCTGGACATGTCCCTAGTACTATGGGGTGAGGAAGAACTTGGAGTCACCACAAGCAAACCAAGGTAGGGTTGGTGCAGACCAGGAGCAGGCAGCAAGCTGCCTCCTCCTCCAAGCACCAAGCCTAGGCAAATGCAGGCTCTAAAGCATGTCTGTGGGCAGCTGAAGGGTGGGTCAGTTCAGGCATCTCATCTCACATCCCTTCAGAAAAAAAACACACCTCAAAGCCCACAAAACCCAACCCCCAAGATGTCTTTTATAAGTCAGATTCAAGCCTTACCCGATAACTTAAAGAATAATTCAAAGCACTGTCATCACCTTTCATACATAAAAGGGCTGTGCTGAGAAAGGGCTGCCCTGCACAAGGTGCTGCACTATCTCTGTCCCTGCACCACCGCAGTCAGGCAGACTCAAGGGACAGAGCAGGAGGGACAAGGGGCAATGGGTGCAAACTGAAGCATAGGAGATTCCAAAGAAATTTAAGGAAAAACTTTTTCATGGTGAGGGTGACTGAGCAGTAGAACAGGCTGCCCAGAGGGGTTGTGGAGTCTCCTTCTCTGAAGGCATTTAAAACCCGCCTGGACGCATTCCTGTGTGACCTGCTCTAGGTGGTCCTGCTCTGGCAGGGGGGTTGGCCTAGATGACCTTCCAACCCTTAACATTCTGTGATTCTGTGTGAGGTAGCAAAGGCAGGCAAAACAGGCAGAGGGGGTCCAAGCAGACCCTCTTTAGGGGATAGACTGCAGACACCAGCCCCTTGTGAAGGCAAGCCCTTCACACATCACACTCAACACCCAGTGGTGCTTTCTCCATTCCCCTCTGCTCAGGAGGGCAGGGTGTGAGCAGAGCTCTCCTGCTTTGTCACAAGATAAACTACAGACACAACTGCAGCAGCTCACAGTGCCTTGTTTACCCAGCAGAGCAGCTTGTCCTGCCTCTTACACACTGCACTCCAGAGAGGTTTCCCTGCTGCACAGCTACAGCTTTTGTTGCTTCCCAAGTGAGAGATGTGCTGATGGAGAACATGAGTGCATGGGATAACAAAACCACAGCCTCTCATGCACAGGGCAAGTGCTTTGAAGCAGCAGGTGAGACCTGCAAGGGAGGTTTCTGCATTGCTGCTTCCTCCTGCAGCACTTCTGGAGTCCCCACAGGTGTCCCCACAGGTATCTCACAGGAGCAGTCTTGGGAGCATCACTGCAGTGTCTGTTATCCTTTCCAAAATGATTATGTGTTCTTCTAAATAGATAGAAATTACTGTCACAAACTGTCCCTACAGATGCTGCCAGTGAGGACCAGCCACCATCCAAAATGTTCCAGAAAGCCAGTATGGGAAGGGATGCTCAGGAACTGCTGGGTACCATCTCTCCTTCAACAGTGGATGACATACCTGCTTATTTTTGGACTTTCCAGGGCTATTTCAAAGAGGAATGCCTACCCAGAGGACACTAGGAATGACCCCAAGGTCACCATAAAGTCATTCATGAGACCAAAGTCAGGCCCAAAGTACAGGGACAGGGCCTGCAGAGCAAGCAGCAGGCACAGGTGGATGAGCTGCAGATCTCAGTTTAGTTCCCATTGTTCACAGTTTTATGCAGTGAACTCACTACCATGCGGCTGACAGCACTACTGGGGGACCCCTCCAGCTCCTCACACTCCCAGAAAGCAGTTCCTCGTGTGGGGACTCAGCACGCACAAGCAGCTCCTGCCCAGTCCCACCAACATCCATGAGTGCAGCTTCCCCTGAGCCACTGGGTTGCATTGCTGACATGCAATGAAAAACAAAAACCACCCCAAAACCCAGCCACAAGAGCCACCAACTAACATTCAAGCTGAGATTTTTAATTGTCCCCCTACAGAGAGTGATCCACCACGCAACTGGAAGGAGATCACACACTCCATCTTTGCAAGAGGGAGATCCAGACCTTAAAAAATTGGGACCAAAAGTGAAGGGAGAACTGGTCTTTACCTGACCCGCTGTCCCCAGGGACGTGTCAGGGGGAGGGGACCGGCAGCTGCTGAGGCTGTTGCTCAGCCCAGAGGAGCTGCCGAGCTGGCCACATGATGGTGGTTAGCTGATTACTGTTTAACTCGCAGTTTGAGGGATTACATGGCCTGGAGAATTCCTGCACGGAAACATGAGCAACTCCACACCACCACCTTCCCCCTCAGATGACCTCTAAGGATCAGAGGGTTTTTCCAATGATTTTTCATTTTTTAACTTCTCATCAGGAACAAACATCACAAGCACTAGCAAGTCCTCCTTGAGGTGCCCTGCACAAATGGTTGCCTCTGAGCAGCTCTTGCTCCTTTTCCTCACCACCACAGCCAATAACCAGTTCCACGGTGCAGCACCAGTGCCCTAGAACATGCAAATAATCTCCACATTAGCTCACCACGGTGATAAAGCCACCATAGTGAACTTCACATTTCATCTCATCTCACCCTCAGACATGTTTACACCTGATGTTTTTCCCTCCTCCTCCATGACAGAAGGGAAAAAAAAGCTTCCAAAATGACCAGCTTTTTTCTGTTAAACACTGTGTTCTGTCTCCAGTAAAGCAAATAAAACAAAGACTACTCTTGAGGTTTTTAAAAGGAAAAGGCAAAGGAACATGAAAGAGCCAAATGCCCCAAACCTCATTTATGCTGAAGCTGAGGGAAGGTTAACAACCATTCTCTGGAGCGTACAATCATTTTCCTTGTATTTGGTTGGAGTCAGTTCCTATCCTGGAAAGGAAGGCAAGGAAAAGGAAGGAAGCCAAGTTGCTCCTGACCAGACTAATTTTACTAGAATGACTTAAACTAGTCACTCCCCTGCCTTGGGGCATTTTTCATTGCCCCATGTGGACACCGCCTGCTATAAGGGTCATGCAATTGGAGCAAGAATTTTGTTGTCTCCTTTCCCTCCACACTGAGATTGCATCTGCCATTACCGAAATATACCCTGCAAAAAGGCAGGGCTGCTAAAACACACTGGGATCGAGAGAACAACGGTGTTATTTCAGGCAGCAGCCAAAAGTGCCACAGGAGATTAAATATCCGTGACTGCAAATCAGCATCAGCAGGGCTGAGCCTTGAAACCACAACTCCTGTGCCAACAACTTCTTTGATGTGCACCATGAACATTCAGGGCACTGCACACGTGTTTGATGTTAATGATGTGTTTTCATGACCCGAGGTCTTGTTAAGGGAGGGGACAAAAAAGAATCAACCCAAAAAGCAATGAGCTAAACCTCATAGTAACCTTCCTGTGACTCACATGCTACCCACTCACCCCACACCCACACAACCACACCATATCCATGCTTCAAGGAATTAGTTGAAGATGACCAGCACCATCCACATCAAACGTGGCAAACTACAGATGTAACCATACTACTTCTCTCTCAAGGAAGCCCTTTCTTTGCAGGCCATGCCTACTGCTTGTGCTGCGGCTCCTGTCAGAGACATAGCCAGAAGCCCTTGAGTTTGCAGTGACCCCTTCAGCCCCAGTACAGTGTTTGGTGTCAAGAAGAGTACCTGTAAACATTGCACAAAAATAAGGGCTGCAGGCTGCAAGGACCACACGGTGGGCTTCCATCTCCACAGTTTCAGCCACGATCACCACATCACAGAGGAGCCGCTTGCTGGAAAAACACCAGAAAAGACAAAGATCATTTCAGAACTCTTGGTAAGGCAAAAAGCTGTGTCAGTATAGCCCGAATAAAGTAAGCAGAAGACCTACCGCACAGATAAGGCACCTGAGCTTCTTCCACATCCCAGTGGAAGGTCCTCTAATCCTTCAGCTACCAGCTCCTATCAGTGTTTGCCTACAAAGTAAAGCCTGAATCTTCTCAGTGCTGCAGCCATGCCTGTGGTTCTGCTTTTCCCAGAAAAAAAACCAACAAATATCTGGAAGCCAAACTAGGCATACATACTGCCCAAAGAAGGTAAGGGGGCCCTTACGCATCCCAAACAAGTAGGGATTGGAGAAGGCACAGAAAAGCTTAAGAGTTGGGGCACTACCTATGTTTGGCCCTATAGAACGATGTGACAACCAAAACATCATCTGGCACTGACCAGCAGAGAGGCTGCCTCAGCCATCTCCCAGTGAGATGATGTCAATCACTGTAGTTTATCCATGGACCTGAAGATTTTGTTTACCACATGAATTAGTCTGGAATCACAAGTCACTGGGATAAAGCACAAGGTTCCAAACAGAAACCAAAAAAACTTCTGAGCTTCCCCACTGACTCATTGTACAGCTTTCAAAAAGTCACTTCATTAACTAGTGACCTTTTCTACTAGCCCCATGTATGTCCTTTAAGGATTCATCAGTTAATGTTTGCACAGAGTTTCAGAGATGCTAGACACCTAGTAATGCTCATCTCCCAATAAATTGGTTTAAAATGTTTGAGCATACAAATGTAAAATAAGGGTGTTATTTTCAAATGTCAAGCCTGAAAAAGGATCAGTGTCTGTAAATCTAGATGTCACCTTCCCTTCAGAAATGCTTATCACCATACTGCACTTTGTCTTTAGGAACTGCATATCAAATAAAAACACATAGAGCTTCTAATGGACTGGGTATATCTCCTCCATATACTTGAATACAGGAACAAAACATCTGTGAAACAAAGGGTTATTGCTGGAAAACAAGAGGAAAGTCAGAACTGGTAGCCTGTGCTCTACATTCGCCCCTATTTGGAAGGGGTGATGGCAATGAGGGGAGCTCTTAATGGAGGCTTCTTCACTGCCTTCAGCTCATGTAATAGGTGCTCTGTTCAGCTCCTCTTTGGACTAGTTATTGAAAGTAGTGCTCATGAAACTAATTTCATCTACATTTGAAAGCTAAAAATGTCAAGTGAGCAACATCTAGCAAATAGGTTAGAGGCTCAGCAAGATTTTTCTAGACCCTCAGCAAGAGATTTCTGGATGCCTTTGAGCACAGGCACTATTATTCAAGGTAGCTATTAACACTGACTGTTGACAGCTTACCAGATCGAAAGCTCAATGCACAGACAATAGACCTGAGAATTGTCTATTCCAGAACAGCAGGAGCAGACAAAAAGTAGTACCCAGAAGAAGAAAACATCAATCAGGTGCTTAAGGGCAGCTTTCACTCTTCTAAGATTTATCACTTCAGTATTGCACAAGATCTAGCTAACAACAGGCACTGAGAAACACTGTCCATCTCCAGCTATTCGCACTATGCTTCCATTAGCAAAGGAATAATAGTAGCACAATACATTTCCATGTAGAGCTGCACAAGCCTCTATTTTCAGATCCTTTGTTTTCAAGATCAAGAACGAGAGAGATGCTAATGAAAAAAATAATAAAAACAAAACAAACACCCCATACTCCATGTAATTTTTACAAGGCAAAGATAATTCCATTTTCTGTTCCTATGCAACTGAGAATAGCTGTCAAATGTCTCTGGAAGGAGATATTTCTAATCCTTCTCCACACCAGAGAACACATATATCAGGAAACTACTGAATCCACAGGAGAAAGGTGCCTATTATGGCATCTTTTGAATACTTTGAGCATAATGGGTGTTATCTGCTTTCATCATACCATCTGGATAGAGAGGGAGCATCTACAGTCACATATATGACACATGTACTTTCCATAAGAATTCTTTAAAAAAATTGAGTATCTAAGTCTCTATTTGAATGGCAAAGGACTCAAATGAACTAGACAGAGAAATGCTTGCTGAACTTCTATCTGGTTCACAGGATAACAACCACCAAGAAACAAGTCGGGTTTAACCACTGTCATCACACTCCTGATGTGACAACAGCAGTTCTTGAAGACTGTTCTATGATATTTTTCCATCCTCTATTCTCCCTGTACCCACGCAGCTGTTTAAAGAGACCAAGGTGTTCTCTTTTAATGAATATTAAGATTTTTAAATTTGCAAGCAGGGAGCTGACATTCTTCCAGAGTTGTTGCCCTTTTTTTTTTCTTTTTTTTTTCTTTTTTACACTACTTTAGAGTGCTAAGCCCAGACTGAGCGATGCTGCTAGTTAAAGAGAGTAAGAACAGAACATTAATAATCTTTGGTATGTAATTATGCATAGGTGTCTTAATGTCTGTAATGTTCTATTATTGGTTTTCAGACCATTAGCTCAGTTAAGAACACAGTTTACAGCTGAATTTGCTTTAAGTAATGGAAAAGACTAAATGAATTACCCTCTATAAAGGAAGGCTGTTGCTCAGATAATGTTTTAAAGCCATAGTTGGCTTCCTTCTGCTGAGAAGATGGAGAGGTGTGAGATGGGGAAGAGCAATCCACCACAAAAGGGCTACATTTTATCTGTCTCTTCCTACTTACTAATTCCCTACACACAACCATGAGCTATGACAAAGATGTCACAGTTTTCTTTCTAAGGCTCCCAGAAGCCCTTCTGTTCCAATCTGCACGTTTCTGCTAAACCAGAGAGGGTGCCCATTAAGTCAAAAGTGTACCTCCGTAATTCATTCATGACCTTGAATGCCTTTCTCATGTGAGAGTGGTTGACTGTCACCATGCGCTGGTCCTTTTCATCTTCAGCTGCCTCAGAGGATCGGGAACTCTGCTTAATGCTAAAAACAGGGATAAAAAAAATAGGAGCAGAATGTTTGAGTCAATGACATTTTAAAAATAAGTATCATTAAACTGCAGCACAGGGTATTATGCATGGAGTTACTTGTACGTTTGTTAGTTGGCTCAGGCTCACCGTATGAAGAGCATCACAAAATGCAGCTACTTCAGCATAGGTGTTGAAAGCCAACCCAGCCCACATTTCAGTCAGCAGAGAAGGAAAGAAAAAAGTGCCAAACACTTGAGGACAAAGCCCAGCCTTACAGGCTTTAGGCCAGGAAAGCAGTATAAGTTGAAATTCAAGCCAGAATGTAATTGCCTTACTGAATAGAAATAGACTTCAGCCCTGGGAACTATGAGAGTACCACGGATGCTCTAACATCCATACAGAGAAAGAGAAGCTTAGTCTTCAGTGTCCTATCTGAAAAATGCAAACATACAATATGTGACTTGTACCTTCTTCTATCAAGACAAGTAGAAAAGGACTATTAAAACTCCCTGCAACACTTCCAAAGCATTAGCTTTACAGAGGCCACTTACAAATCTGTCTATTCAGTGCCACTGAAACATATAGGAAGAATCATTAAACCAGACTTTCCCACCAGAACCACCAGCTGTATAGGTAATGTCAAACCAGATGCACCCAGTGACATCCTGGGTTTAACCAGGCTAACGGGAGCCTAAGGCACATACATGTCCTCATTACTTTGTTGGGAGCATTGACTCTTTGTAACAGCATTGACATCGGGTCAATATCTCTACCTCTCTGATCTGAAAGTGTGTGAAATCACTCAGAACTAAAGGTTTCCACCTATGAAAGGTGGAAACCACTCCTCCAGCATTTGGAGTAAGGTCCCTGTTCTCACACCCACAGCTCATCCCTCTAACCTGCCAGCAGGCAAAGGTAAACAAGACAAGTTGAGGAAGCTTGTCCATGTTGAAAGTCAACAACCAAGCAAATGGCAGACCTCAGGAGAAAACCCCATTACCATAAGGCACCCAGCTGGAGACTTTCTTAGAGTTTCACATTTCCCCTCCTCCAGCTTCATGCTTGTGCCCTCCTGCCTGACACCTTTCTTAGCTGGGCTTGTATCACAATAAAAAAAGGCTGAAACAGGTTAAACCAACAGTCTGGGTGGCCGAGCATCCTGGCTCTACCGGAGGCCAGAAAAAAGCCAGGAACTGGGGGGGATCCTTCCCCAGAACAACCCACCAGCCTCCGCTAAGGTGTGTATGCACACATGTATATATCTATATACATGTATACTCACACACTGTGCCTTTTCCCTTGAAAAACACAATTACTCACAATTTACACCCCCTTAACAGTGCAAAGCCCTTGCTGAACATCACACCCTCCCCAGTGCCTGCTCTTGACAGCTGGCTGTCGTCAGCATCATGTCCCTTCAGACCACACAAAACTCTTTACCCCCCCAGCTGTCCTCGGTGGGCTGCATTGTCCTTCTTCGAGCAACAAGATGCTGAATACTGGCCAAGCTGTGTGCAGCTCGAATACACGCCTGCATACTGAGCGGCCTCCGGCTTTGTGTCCGAGACAAAGGTTAATGCCAAAAAACAGCCAAGTCCAATTCTTTCACTTTGCTGAGCAAGTGAAATATTTTCAGTCTAAAGTGAAGCCACAAGGCCGAGCACAACATCACTCAGCACATGTCCCAGGGAGGGAGATAGCTTCCCAGGCTGCATGACACTTATCATCCAATTAGCTTAACATGGCTAGGTTAAAAGAAGAAAAAAAAAAAAAAAATTCAGAAAAAAAAAAAGAGTACCTCTTGTTAAATATTTGGTATCCAAGGGACTGGTACCAGACAGAGACACATCCAGTTTCCCTGTTCCTGAAGGAAGCTGGACTCAATCTGTGCCACACGTACTGCCAGTGGCATTCATGGGCATGGAGCAGAGGCAGCACTTGGTTCTTCTCCAAGTCTGCATGCCCAAGTGAGGGAGTCTCCTTGCTCCTGGGACATGGCTAAACTCAGCTAAACCTCAGTGTTGTATCTATCAAAAGCCCTGGTAAAAATTTTAGGCCAAGTGAAGTTTGACCATGGCTTTAAATACCCCAGCATAACCCCCTTGCTTCTGAAACAGCTAAACCTGCTCTTGCAGCACCTAGAGCCAAGGAGTGAAAAATAAGGCTCTGGAAGTACAAGAGATTTCACTGAGCTTTCAGACTCCAAAGCCAAAACACATACAGGAAGCAGACAAAACAAACGAAAAAGAAAGAGAAAGAAAACAAAAAAAAAAAAAAAAGAAAAAAAACCCCACACAAAGTGAAACCAAAAGGCAGCGTCAGGGACAGTTGTATCCATTGCTCCTGGGGCGGGACAGATGGACCACTGCGGGACATGGCTTCAGTCAGCGTCAAAGACAGACCTTGCGGGATCCAAAAATCAAGTGATGCACACAAAAATCATGGGGATTCTTTAACCAGAAAAAGCACACCACTGAGATTTCTTTCTTAGCACTCCAGTGCTGGAGATCAAAGGTTCATTATGTTCAAACTTTTCCACTGGCAAAAGATACAGTTCAAAGGACACTTCAAGTTTCATCAAACACCAAAGTAAATGTCAGATCAACAAGCCTTCATAAAGCCTCAACTCCACCAACATTTGTCTGTGTATTTTCAAAGCAAAAACCTTGCTTCAGAATTTCTGAAAAAGATCAATTCTTCCTAAAAAGCATGAAAAGTAATTTTTTACAAAAACATCTTAAAACACATCCTCAGCTTCATTAGGAGGGGTGGATTTCACATTTTGCCAAAGGCTCCCCATAAGAAAATGCTGCAGATTGGTTAAAAAACTTGTTTCAAAAAAATCATGATATGCTATTTAAAGTTTTTCCAAATGACTCATAAAAAAACACATTTGAAAAATTAATGGCCAAGAGCCTTTAACTCATCTTTGAGACTGACTCAGCTTCCACAGAACTGTGTTCCAGTAATGGTAAACGATTCGATCTGGGAAAAAGATTTCACATCCCCATGCACACACTCTCAGAGATCTCTGACACATTTCCAACATGAAAATGCAAGAACCTAAATGCTCCAAGCAAGCACAACCTGCCACAAAGCAAAAGCTACCCCTGAGAAGACCAAAATAATACATTATATAGTTCTTTTCTGAGGGTCTTTCTCCACACAATGCTGAAAATTATTACCCTTATTACAGCTATCATAGTAATGGAGCAAAGCAAAGAAGGAACAGGGTCCTCTGATCAAAGGTACTGGCCGAGACCACCTGGATGTGCAGGAGCCCCTGTACCCCATGACACGGAGACTTTCCCCCCAGCACCTTCATTTTTGTCTAGCTGATGTCCTACCACACCAGCAGGACTCGCAAGCTGGCTGCCAGGAGCAATTTGTTCTATTCCTGGGCTATCCAAGGCCATGCACCAAGCGAACGGACACATGATTTAATTTCCCTGGGCCAGATGAACATCCTCATTAGGGACACAGCAGGATTCTCCTAAAATTAGCCAAGAGACTCTTACTTTTAGAGACCATCATGCCCCCACACACACACACCTCCTGCACAGCCTTTCAATGCTGTCCCCAAGTAGAACGAGCAAACTCTGATTTGAAAGTCCCCAGTTAAGCCAGCAAAGAGAATCACAACCCCATTTACATCACATTCCTCCTCTCCAAGCCCCTCTAGCAGGACTCAGCTTAAGCTACTCGTGGGCTCACAGCAGAGCTCAGCCACATACTAACCAGCAGCAAGGTATTTTAAAAACCCGTAACTCGTAGCTCTGCTGCACGCATGTATCAACTATAAAGTTGGGTTGCCTTAGTTACCAGCAGTAATTACAGATGTCTTTGTAGATTATGTGAAAGAATAAAAGCCTTCTGTGGAGCTAAACTGTCCCCTGGCAAGATTATAGCTACGCAGAGAACTGGTAAACCCCAGGAACAAAAATCCCAGCTTTGCCAAAACCTATTCTACCACTAGCTTTACTGGAGCCAGGAGTTCACCCTAAGGGAGGGGCAGATCTCAAATGTGCTCTCCTTCAGAGAAGAGGATAAGCTTCTGTTCATGTTTCTGAGAGAACAGCTGCTGGGCTCAGCTCACATGTGAACAAGACAAAGGTCCCTCTCCACCAGGCTCTCACACTGGAGAGATGATGGGACTCCAGGCACAGCCAGTCCAGCCCAGCCTCATCCTGCTGTGAAGCACTGCAGGGGGATACTCTGGGAACTGCTCTCACCTCCTGCCTGCGCACCACAGGCTGAGGTCTGCTCTCCTGGGTTGTCCTGTAACACCGCAGAGCTTCAGCCCCTCAGGTCTGGCCAGAGAGTCAACAGGGCTCTGCAACCTGCCCTTTCACAGTGTGGGCAATCCAACACCTCCATGGACACTTCATATCCTTACATTAACTTAAAAATTACATGCTAACTGCAAATTTTCCAAGCCTATGGAGCTTCTTTGTAGCATATACTATATTCATCACCATAAAATGTTAATCTTCAGTTTCTCAGAGGTTTGACATAGCTGTGATCTAAAAGTTTCATAGATGTCCAACAGCAGTTACTAGTGTTTAAAAGTACAATGTATCTAAGATAAACAGAGACCAAAATATTTAGTCTCAGCAAACCAAAAAATCATCTTACCTTAGCTGGTATAATTTTCTGTTTAGACCCAATGGCAAAAATCATGGTGCAAATACATTATGTCCAATAGTTTTATTCCTTGAGTCAGAGAGACACAGCAGGAAAAAAAGCTGTCAGTGTAATGGCGTATTTATGAAAACCACAATTTCTGAATTTGTCTTTAGGTATATACAAAGATAAGTTAAAAAAAAGTTGCCTAAAAGAATCCAAATACTGAAATGAGTTTTGAGAGGATTTCAGAGAAACATTAGCACTAAAACATATGGGAAGTAGCTTAATGGAAAGGATTGGGTTTTTTTAATAGCAATATTATTTTCCTATTTTGTTGAACTTTTTTCAGTGCCTAAATCAACATGGAGACATAAGCTTAGAAAAATGCACAATTGGTATACAACAGATCCCCAAAAGGATATTCATATCAAAGGAGCTTTAGTTACCAGCCCTCAGGGGAAAAGCAGACTTCAGGAACTACTGAGAAGAAAGTCGTTGCTGACAGTAATGGAAACATAAAATAACTCAAATATGACAATACTATTTGCTTTCAAAGGCAGATACTGCATTTCTCAAACATACACTATGAAAAGACTACCACCACTCAAAGATAAAGTTAAAATTACAGACTTGTTAAATCTTCTAACAAAAAACCCCTAACATTCCAGGGTTATTTTCCTATTCAAACTCAAACACATCCTAGAAATCCAGAACCAGAGTACCATGCCTGACCATACAACCTTATGTAACTTCTCCATAAAATGAAAGTCCCTATCAGCACAATAAATAAATTAAAAAAAAAAAAAAAAAAAATCACAGTTCTGAAATAATTCATGTTTCAGGTTTAATCCCCTTTGCCCCTGGCTGCCTCTGCCCATGTGCAATGACATGGGCACATGATACCACCGAACAACTTGGATGTGCAAGTTATCAGGATATTTGAGTCCAGGCAGGCTTGGGACCAGAGTCAGAGGTTACATAAGCATCAATAGCATGTTCCTCACTGCCTAAAAAATGGAAAAAGCAATAATGTTAAAAATCTCGGGGAATTCTGCTGTCATGAAAGTCACAGAGTGTTAAAATTGAGGCCTAATCTGCATGACGTAGATCTGAGTTGAAAATGCAAAGCAAAAGTACAAAAATGGGAACAGAACCAACCCGTGGTGCTCACCCAAGGTAATTTTTTAACACCTCATCCCAGGACTTGCCTAGAGCAGGCAAAGCAGCCTCGGCACAGTCCCACAGAATGTGCCCTTTTGAACCAGAAACCAGGTGAGTATTTCCAGCTTTTTTTGCCAAGAGTCAAACCCCACATCATTATTGCCCACAACCAGTTCAGGACAGCCTTCCTCTTCCCGAAAACTAGACACACGAGTAGCAATTTGGGTAATCATTCCTCTGCCTCTGGAAGAGGCAGAAAACATGCTGATAAGGATAGTCAGTCCTTCATGCCCTAAAAACAGATGGTCTGGAAAAATGGGATGAGATAAACCAGTCCAGGTACTTTCCCAATAACTTTTTCACTGCTGTATCCCCAGTCAAAATGAGACCATTGCTGGTAAACTTAAAAAAAAAAAAAAAAGGTAGTAAGTAATAGTGCCAAAGGTGATCCCAGCCAGAGGGATCAAAACAGCTCCACTCCACTTCCTCAAATACTAGACTCATTTATATATATAAAGGAAAAAGTAAGGAAAACCCATTCAACAGGCTAGCCTCTAGCATGACAAGCTAAAATTTCCAGGCACTTGAAATTAATGAATACCTGGATTAATATGGAGTTGGCCATTCACACCCTTAGAGGAAGCAGAAGCCCTACAACATAATTCAGAGAGATGCAGCAGGCTGAAAGTTTTGTTTGGCACTTTAAAGACACAAACAATTGCAACCCTTAAGTCACATAAGGGTTTAGAAAGTTGCCCTTCAGAGCTTGGAAAGTAACTCTGACAGGCTGCTGCAAGTGCTTTCCCTCAAGAGAGGGAAAATGTCCAGAATTTGGGGGTTGATCCCAGCTTCCATTGTGTCATATTTAAACGAAACTTCTGTCAAGGCCTGACGATAGTACTACCAGCAGGTCAAGCCCCCTGTCTGTTCCCCCACCCCCTGCAAGGTCACCAGCACAACAGGAAGCATGCAGCATATCCTGATTTAAAAAAAAATACCAAAGGAAAACAACAACAACCAAACAAAAACAAACAACAACAAAAAAACCCCACAAAACAAACAAACAAAAAGGGCAACCAAAAAACCAACCAACAGCAACAAAACAAATGAACTTAATGTTTAGTTTGAAGCAGCATAAATGAGTTTTTGGTGTGCGAAAGGACTGCGACAGAGGAGAGGAAGAATAAAGGCAGAGCAGAAACACCAAACATCTCTTGGGCATCTATTAAGTCCCTGAGCGGCAATAACCTCTTTTAAGCATTCAGTGGACATTAGGTTGACTCTGCAAGCACTTCTGCACACAGGTTTTGGGGTAAACCAGCTGCCTTGCAGGAAATAAAAATATAGATGGCCCAGCTACCATGCAAGAGAGACACAGGATGCCCTCCTGCCTGCCCTACACCCATGCCGTGCACAACTCCCACACGTAGAGACAGGTAAATTGACCCCGAAGGCTCCACAGATGCTACAGATTTTCATTCATTACTCCAAAAAGCAGCAAATATCAGCTGAATGACAAAGGTGCTGGATGTTCGAGATCCAAACGAGGCAGGTACAAGTCCAGGGTTTTGCGAGGTGCATCTTGTCGACGGAGCGACCCTGTGCACACCAGCCCACCTCTCCTGCCCTGCACCTCCCATGCTCCCGCAGCCCCCGGAGCTTCCTCCCTCACCTCGTTACTCACGAATAAAACACATCCTCCTGGAAAAAAAAAAAAAAAAAAAAAAAAGGGAAAAAAACCCAAACAACCGTTCCTTCGGTTAGGGATCACGGGGGGAAGCAGCCTGTCACCATGACATGGCAACATCTGGTAACCACACGGCAGGCGCTCATCGCAGAAGGTATTTCTGCAAGCGGGCAGGAATAGGGAGGATGGGTCGGGGGGTGGGAAATCCCCGCAAACCGCGTTCCGCATGCCTGCGAACAGCCCCGAGGAGCTCCCCGCGGCACTGCATCCCCATCACGAATTCCTCCGGGCAGGCACTGCCCCCCCCGCCAAGCCGCGGTGCGGGGACGGACACAAAGGCTCGACGGCGGTACCCACCTCTCCTCCTCCATTGTTTGGCACGGCGGGGGCCGGGGCGGGCGGCGGGGCAGGTTCAGCGCCCCGGGCCCGGCATGGCTGCGAGCGGCCGCCCCCGCCCCGGGCCGCTTCCTGCGGGAGCGGAGCGCTGCGTTCCCGGCGCGCCCCGCCGCAGCGACTGCCGCCGCCGCAGCCCGCACCACCTCCTCCTCCTCCTCGTAGCCTCCTCCCCCGGCGAGCTTCCGAGCGTCTCCGGGCAACGGCAGCTGTGGAGGGCGGCCCCGCTCCGCCGCACCGCCCGGCCC
>JAAGNO010015573.1:0-18587 GCA_033439905.1 Ceryle rudis
TCTTTCTTTCTTTCTTTCTTTCTTTCTTTCTTTCTTTCTTTCTTTCTTTCTTTCTTTCTTTCTTTTCTAAGGAATATTGATATATAGCAGTTGAAGAGATAAGAATACAGATTTAATTTCTCTAATGTTTCTATAATCAATGCTTTGTATCTGAACAAAAGTGTAAAGAAGGGCATAAATGCACTGGGCTGCATTTCAAAAATGACATCGTAATTGCTGGGACTGCCTATCTTACCTTGGCCTCAAGCATTTACCAGGATTCAAATTTATTTCAAACCGTTCTCCCAAGTCTGCCTAATTTCTTTTTTGTCCAAATAGCAGCAACTCACAGTTAGTGAACAAAGCTTCAAGATTTTTTTTTTTTTACTTACAGCTAAATTTAACTTTACCCATCCAATAAAAAAGAAATAAGGGAGCCTTTATTATCTCCCTGGATTTCTGGGTATGATACCACATCATAGAGAAGTGGTTATTAGAGACAATGGCCTACCAAGGTGAAGTTTGTAATAAAGCCTATTATGTGGTTTCACCATTGACACTAATGGAATGTAACAGTGATTTAGAATGATTTAATGGTTCCCAGGTTGTGCTCTAATAGTGCTCTTTATATTATGATGTATATCACAAAACCTAATGTGCCTGTTGTGATATATTGACAGTATTCATGCTGTTTCATTTTTTTAGGGGAATTTTAAAAACTGTCAAAGAAGAAAATTAATAGGCTGCAACTGCTTTATTTTCAAGGGGTCTGTTTTTTAAATGTATGTGCATAAATTTCTATTTGGTGCCATGCTTAAGCTAATAAATTCATTTGCATTTTTATTCCAAAGTCATAAAAGAGGAATGTGTGCATGTATGCATCTGTGTGTATGTGTCTGTGTTTGAAGCCCTGCTTTGAAAAGATTGCACTGTCATCTCAAAATCTGTTTACAAAATGGTACTAATGGTTTCAAATGCTCCTAAAAGGGGAGTGCAGAATACAAGTTTTCTTCTTCTCATAGGCTGAAAAATGACATTAATTTAATAAGAGGGAGACAGCAGGGGGTATGACTACAGATTCACTTAAAAAACATCCAGGCCCTTAGGGGTCCAGGTGGCTTTTAGACTTGCACTTAAAGTCTGGAATTTAAATAAAAACACAATCATCCTGGAAGAGACACAAAGGAAGATGTATTAGAGCTGAGATACCTGCATTTTGAAATGGTTTGTGGGCGTCTCAGCAATGCCGGTCCTATTAGCTCTAAGGCATTTCTGGTTTCAGGTAGGTTAAGGAAAAGTAAGAATTGCATTTTCTAAAAGTTTTTTTCCCTCTTCATCTAACTTTGAAGCATACCTAATGAAATATCACTGCTATAAGGATCATCATTCTGAGCACCTCCCGGATACCCCAGGCTCTCCGAGTGACAGGGAAATGGTCAATGGATTGAGGTTGTGACAGTGAGTTGCCAGTGAAAATGTGTACACAGCACAGTTCTCCCTTCAAAAAAAGGTGTTTCATACCTGGCTACATTTACCCTGTGAATGTTAGAGCACAGGTCCCTGCCATCTCTTCTGGTAAGTGTTTCCTTCCCCATTCACACTGTTTCATCCTTTTAAAATGAGTTTTCCATGTTTTTATGTTGAAACCAGGCACAGCTCTTTTGGAGGGCAAGAGAATGGAGGGACCATGAACGCTTGATTACTGCTTTTTAGATTGCCTCATCTTACACTGCAAATGGAGCAGATCTTTTCAATCCACACTCAGGATGAGAAGTGTGGAAGATGTCACCCATCTCTGCTCCCCTAATAGTAAAGAAGAAGGGGAAAATCTCACTTGTGGTAAGGACAAGAGCACCAGACCTTGTGGTTGTGGTAGAGGGGAAGAAGACAAGAAGGAGACAGCTGCCTGGTAGTGACTATGTCATGTCACAAGAGACTGTCCTGCACTTGTGTCACGTCAATCTTAGGTCTCTTCGGTTTTCCCGTCCCCAAATAATCTGGGCCTTGTGTTGTGTGTGGCAGCTGCCACTGACACAGCAGGAGAAAGATAAACCTGGAAAAGATGGGGCCCAAGTCTCCGATGGGTAACAGTGACTGTACACTCCCTTCCCTCCTGGAGGGTGAACATTGATTGAAGCATCTTTTACTGTTGAGATGGGCACAAATCTGCATGGGTTCATGCTGCACCCTGCTTTTGGAGGTGTAAGGGAGAGTAATTAATTTAAATCACGCAGCTGAATTTACCCCAGGTTATCTGTTCCTTGGGTACCCACACTGATGTTAGTACTATGACATCAAGGAGAGAGAGACACTACATTCTGTGAGGAAAATTGACTTGAGCTCAGAGACAACACAGATAGTGGTGAGCACAGAGCTTTCCAAGCAAAGAGGGAATTTGTTCCTGTGGGAACCCGAGAAGTGCCCGCTTTACCAAACTGTAGGGTATTTCCATTTATATGGCGCTGATGCTCCTCAGTCACTCTTTTACAGGGCAATAACACAATGCTTTTGTCACATCCTGCTTCAGGTTATCTTGCTTGTAGACTTTGTTTTTTCCATGTGAAAACACTAGCTTGTGATAAAACTGCCCATGAAGAGATGTGCTGGAACACAGCCAGCTGCCTCCTGATGGGATCACAGTTTGCATTGCATGTTCTTCCACCCTTGTGGCTGGGGAATTCAGTGAGCTCAAAAGGACAATTTTCCTCTTTCTCCAATTCACCCCCTAAAACTGTCCACAAAACCATAATTTTTCAAGTGTAAAGGGTATGTACAGACTGGAAAATGGTTTTATAAATAGAACCTTACATTGAATAATGACTTTTGGGCACTGAACTGAGAGAGGACAGGCAGAATTTTGGAGAAAGTCATTTGTTTTTGACACTGAAGTTATTTCAAAGTTATAAGCAAGATATTTCTCAGGAGATGTTCTCTCTTTCTTTCCTTCTTGCACTGTATCATCCCTGTGGAGAGCTTTGTGGAATCCTACAGAACAAAATTAGGCAAAGTACCTGTTATATAACCTCCTGATTCTCTAAAAATAATGGGAGCATCACTATCACCTGAGCTTGTCCCTTCCTGAAGTTTATGTACAGCACATGGAAAGTGGGGTTGGGCAATAGTGGAGATCATATAAAAAAAAATATAATCATCCTTTTTACAGTAATGCATTGAAATTTGCATAATTATTATCCCGTTTTGACTTTTTAACTTTAGAGAATCTATGTGGGTCAGTTTTCCCTGTTTTAATTAGCAAAATCAAAATAACAAAAAATGGCAATTTCCTTCTTTCAAGCTCAAGTGGACTACTAAGCCTGTAGCAATAATTATATTTTTCAAGTGTGAGGTGACTAATTTAAAATACAAGATTCCCAGTAGTTGCAGAAGTTCTAAGGACAAGAAGTGACAGAAGCAAGTGAGCCTTTTGTTCTTACTGCTTCCCAGCTGAAAGTCCTCTCAGCATCTAAACTTCATAGGAATTTTGTCAGTCATATAAATAAATTTCTGTGTCAATATTATTTATTGTAAAATATTTTACCCACTGGGGTAAATGAAGAGCAAGGCTTTACTAATCAGATTACTAGCACGCTTATTCTAATTTATACCTTCCCCAGTTAGCCTTTAAGCCACAGTTGACCTCTTATTTTTTATATTAACTGGAAACAATTCATCAAGTGAGTTACCCCTCTCCTTTCAAATCCACTTGTATTACTAAAAGGTTGAGTAAAGACCTCTGGGGAACAAGGGCAATTTTTGACATGGATCTCAACAGATTAAACTATGCAGGGACAATATAGAATACATTGGAGCAATAACATTATCACATCATAGCCTGATTGAGAGGCATTTCCTTGCATTTTTGTCCTTTTACCATAAGCCAATAGTAGCCACAGGCATTTGACTGGAGAGCCCGGAGGATTGACAGGCCTGGCAGTCATTACACGCTGGATTGAATACTAGATTACTCCAAAGTGGCTCAGGGTCAAGGATCAGTGTGTTCCCTTTTGGCACTAAATGACTTTAATATCCTTACTGTATTAGTCAATTACTTTAAAGCTGCTGCTCTCTGAGCTCTCTCTGCCCCCCTGCAGTTTACTATGGACATTTGAATTGCTCCCATACTTAACCCACACATCTGCTTTTAGCTGTCAAAAGAATAGTGCTACCACTGGAGCTATTGACAATGCAAAATGAACAGAGATACTTGCTGTCAGTGTCAAGTGGCACTTTCTTTCCATTGTTTGTTTTAAACAAGTCCTAAATAACTCCACAGTGAAACTTCCTAATTCAGGAAGAGTTCGATTGCATTTTGCAGCCTACCTTCAATCTAATCTCAATTTGACCAAAACAAGCAGCAGCAGTAAATTATTCTGTCCTTGTAGTTAATTGTTTTTGAGGGAAAAATGTTGTCCAAAGAGCTGAAGTACTGTGTTAACATACAAAAAGCAAGGTTGCTTTAAACTCTTGCTTAAATTCCACAACAGCCTCTGTGACTATAGCAAATTACACTGCACTTCTGAATTTATTCGTGCAACACGGTGAAGAATTTTATATCATGGCCACTGAACATTAAAAGGTCTGTCTTGGCTTGGTGTTAAACCAACATGTCTAGATTAAATATGAGCAGAACTGATCTGAATTTTAAAACTGCTTGAAAGTCATGCCTTTAGTGTTTTAGTGAAAGTGATATCTCTGCACATGAAAGCACATCTGTGTTGTGGGGCCCAACTTGTGTGTGGTGATGTCATTGGGCTAAAAAAGCAGCTCAAGATTTCACAGCTAGATACATACAGAAATAATATTCTTTTACAAATATACATGTACTGTTGGAGGACAAATGGACACTGCATTGTACTGGAAGAGCTGTCAAATGTAGTTTGGTGAGCCTGAGTGTGCATCACTTGCATATAGGCAGGCACATGTTTTTCTTTTCTTGTTAACTTGTAATGTGGGTAATAAGGACTGGTTATTTTGTTATTCTAAAAAATACAACCACTGTCTTACAAGGAATAGCACCATCCATATTGTTGTCCACACTGAATTGATCTACTTTATGGACAATCCAAAAAGCATCTGTCAATGTTACCTTTCTTACCCCTCAGAGAACTGTTAAATACTGTGATGAGGAAGGCCTTCAGATTCTACATTTATTTCACATTAAAAAAAGGAAAAAAAAAAAAATATAAATTTTGACACATTTTGACATACATAGCCAATGGTCAATATGTCCAATGTATGGTCAATACATTTAGCAGGGAAGTGTCCACTCAGACCTGTTTGCTGGTGACGGGTCCAAAGGAAAAATGAATCCACTGTGCACCATAAGTTTCTGGAAGGCTTAGGTACTATCAGAGACATTCTAGCTGTCAGCTTCAGTAGTCTTTGTATTTCGCTCAAAATTAAAATTGCCATGTTAGGAAATAGGTGAAACAACATTTTTAATAAAATACTCAGTCTGTAAGTGCCTGTCCATGTTATTCAGGATCTTTGAGGATAATATATTTTAGGTAACAGAGCACTAACAAAAATGCAGGAACATCATCAGTGCTAAAATATATGCATACTTGTATGCCTTTCATAACACAAAAACATTTTATATGATGAATTTTCAGTTTTGCCACTTCAGGTAGGTATTACATGCAGTTCTACTCCAGAAAGGCAGACAGACATGTGGACAGTAATATATATTTCGTTTGCAGCGTGCCTCAGCTCAGTGGCTAAGCATAATGAATGGTGCCTTGGGGAATGCTCTGAATAATTGTGCTAATTTAAAATTTAGTCAGCAAAGGACCTTAAAAAACTTGATACCTCTTGGTAATGATGCATCATTAGCACTTTTCATTCATTTATATTTTGTTGTGTTTAGGGATTTGGGTATTCAGGAGAAGAAAGGTAGCCTGACAAGAGAGTGATTGAATCAGCCCCCTTGATACCTGGGAGTGACAGAAGGTGAAGTACCGTAGCTGCAGTTGACAACTACTTTAATATGAGCCACTTATAAATATTTACAATTCATAAGTCAATGATGAGCTTGTATATAGGACATAAATAATACCATAAGTATTTGGCATATTTATCTGGAGCCTGATCATTAGTTTGGAGATAGCTTAGTGTTAAAGAGTTATGGAAACATTTTCAATTAAAAGAGCTTCATTTGGAGACTGCAGCGCACAGCTTTGAAGAAAACAATGTACATGAAACAGGTGAGTTCACACTTCTAGGAAACTGCCATTCTGAAGAAACATTCTCACCTTAATCATGGGAACAAAGCATCCAACTTCAGTGCAATAACATACATAAGATTAATAGGAACTAGCTCTCGATGATTTATTTGGCACAGATACCACAGCATTTAACATATGGCCTTTTTGCAGTACAACGATAAGCATATCAGAATCTAGTCATAAACCAATGAGTCCTATTTTCTGCACAAGACATAATTTTGTTGGGGATATAATTCTTCTTGTTAAGGAATTCTACTAATAAGTTGATTTTGTAGGCTAAATGAGACACCTCAGGTGCAGCATTTTGATCTGACTGCAATAAAAGATCAAGCTTTCAGCGGGCTGACGGGTTGAAAATGAAGCACCTATTGACTGACAGATTTCAATATTTTTTTTGGTCAAGACAGACAATTATATGCAAATTTTTTTTGGTTTGTTTCTCATATTAGATGTTGTGCAGTGTTCATAAGGAGGGGGGAAAAACCCAGCAGCCTCACACTCCATAAAACAAAATCAAATAAAAAGAAAAAGCTTGCATAAAATGCATCCTTTTTTTTTTTTTTTTTTTGAAAAGCTAAACATCTGTACTTTCCTGAAGTACTTTAAGCAGAGTAATTATCTGTAGGTTCTCTCTCTTAAATTTGAGTGCAAGGTGCAGTGAAGAGTGCTAAATACACTAATCAGGAGTGAAAACTAAATTGGAACATTCTGGAGCACATGCATATACATAAAAAGATAAACAAAACCTCTGCACAGGTAAAATGTGTAACTTATGTTTGTGTATCTAATATTCATGTTTTCTGGGTGTTGTCAACACTACATTTTTAATATAACAACGAGGTTTTAAATGACCACTGGGGATGGATACTCCTTTTTTTCCACCCTGGTGGGTAATGAGAGAGACAACACCTCCAGCCATTACCCCTTCGAGTGCTGAGTGGGAGTGCAGTTAACTTTGATGGCATAGAAGTAAGTACAATTTTTATTGCATAGAAAAAAAAAAGATGTCGAGAATAACCTATTCAGTTTAACATTTTCACAGAGTAATTACACATAAAATTAGCTAGCCATCAAACTTTTTAGCTACTTTTCCCCATCATATTATCTGAATACATACACATTTCATCTTTGAGCATAGTAAAATTATTTTAACCTGGAAATATCCACAGAAACAATCTAGATTGGTTTTTTTTCATTTTTTACTTGTTGATAATTTTAGATTTATGTCTCAGACTATAATTAATTTTTCAGATACTACTGTAAAAAATCAATCTGCAACGTCTCTCTTATGTTTGCACAATACAGTCATTCATTAATGCAGTTTCAAATATCACAAAAAAAAGTGTCTGTTTTCTGTTTAATTTGTATTCTCTTTTGTAATTGGGTTGACAGCGTCTTCTTGTCATAGATCATCTTCAGGTATGTAAACAACATACGAACTTACTTTGAATGATAGACAATCTCATAATTTTCTCTCATAAAATGACATATACAAATCAAGGAGCTAAAGCATGGAAAGTAACATATTTTGGTCTTGTGACTAATGGTAACCTGGTGCTATTGAATTACTGAACTGTGTCTGAGAACTAATGAGAAAAATTTCCCAGGGGAATCTTTATCCAATGCACTTGGAGAGCACCTTGGGGACTCATTCCGTGTCTGTCACCTTTCCCGTCTCATTGACACTCAGCTTCTTTACCACCATTACATTGTGCAACCATTTCACTTTACACCTCACGGTTAGAATATTAAAAGAAGAGAATACTACACTACTTGCTCCAGATAGCAGTGTTGTTTTTGACACTTAAAATAGAAATTGTCACTGAAATATCACAAGAACATGACTGTCTCCAGATCCAGAGCTCCAGTAGAACATTTTAAAGCTCAGAACTGTGTTATTTTGCAGCTAATGATAGCTTTTATCATATTTCTTAAATGGCTTATTTCTTAATTTCTTAATTAACAATGAAACACTTAAGGATACATCATGTCATGTAGACCACACAAGTGATTTCTCCTAGGTAAAATTTGCTCTTGTCAGAGTAGCAAGAAATGAGTCACTGGCATTCATTATATAATGATGATTTTTTAAATGAGGAATAGAAATGTCATTAGCAAAACTTTAGCATTTTGCATGTGATAAATATTTGCTGAAGACTTCTGGAGTCTGAAAACACAGGGAAAAATCATCAGTGCCTGTAAATGGCTTTAGCTTCATTGACTTAAGAAGAATACTGCTGATTTCTCTCAGTGAGGATTTTTCTCATATATCTTACATCTATATTTAGAAGAGCTTTGGTACATCCTGTTAGGGCCAAAACCCGCTTTCCTCTGAAAAGCTTCCTCACTGAAGTGCACAAGTGTACTCTCATGAGTAAGAGCAGAGAGGATTTGGCCTCAGGGAATAAAACTCAACTTGAAAAAAAAAAAAGTTTGAAAAAAATCCAACTACATTTTTAAACTTAAAAAATGCTCTAATTTCACCTGGTTGGTGATTTCAGAGAGAAGCTAATTAAAGCCAATGGAGAATTTTAAAAATGAAGGAAAAATAACAAATTAGGGCAGCAGGGGGAAAATAAGTTTTCTAATTATATATAATGAGGATATCTTCTGTGTAGTGCAGCAAATGTTCACCTTTTCTATAATATCAAGCAGATGACTTTTTTCTGCTATGTGGCCCAGGGTGCTACACATACAGCTTCATATACCCATCGCACAAGTATTTGATGCTATTAAAGAGTTCTACTTAGCCAAATGTCCATAGGGTTCACACACTGTTTTTATGTAGAGACTGAGAAGTATTGAATATATTTGAACATTGATTATATTAACAGCATCTATTGCCTCCACTGGCTGTTTCTGTCACTTTCTTTTGTTGGTAGATTCTCAAGCAGCTCTTCAAAGTGGGGAGGTTATTTTGGCAAGAAATAGGAAGAAATAAAGCTATATGCTGAGTTTGGTTTTGTCTTCTACCAAAGAGCTTTCTAGGGAATTGAAGAAAATGTGCTTTCATCCTACCCTGCTTCTTCTGAAGCCAGTGGGATTTCTGCTACAAACTCCCCAAGGACAGGCTGAATGCAGTACGTTTTTACTGGGCAGCCACTGGTGTTTGGGTAGATCTACAATTTCTTGAAAACATTTGAGTGTACCTGTCCTAATCTTGCATTATGAACAGTTCATCTTTCATCATTGACTGAGTAAATATACTTTGCTCTAAATGAAACAAAGATTCTTGGGTTGTAGCTTTTCTAGAGGATTCTGTCCCTTCCCCATGAATCCTGAGTTTCAGAGGAAAGGTAAGACACAACTGGAAGACTGACTTTAAAACTTAACAATATTACTGATAATGTTTAGGGAATGAAAAAGACCTGAAAAACAAACTCTGACAGGAATTATCATTCCTCTGATATTTGATGTAAGCCATTGATGATGTGACAAATACAGTGATGATGATGAATATGGAAATAAGGTTTTGATGTTCTCTTCTACAGTTACTCTGAACATACTGAAATCACACATGTTTTAAGTCTCATTTGTTTTACAGGACTGAATTTAATTAATTAGAACTAGGAACAGTCATGCATGTCTGGGCAAAGTGAGGATGAAGCACTTCTGCTTAGATTGTCTCCTTCATCTCTACTCTGCATCCATACTGCACAGGGAGAAATAAGTGAATAAAAAAAACAAGGTTGTGAGGATAAGATCTGTGTTACCAGATCTAGCCTGTTCACCTTTACCTTTCTTGTTTGAATTTCAAGCCACTGTACTTTATTCCAGTTTCTGACCAAAATTCCTTTATCTATGCTGTTGCTTTAGGAGGTCAAGACCTACCATGCATGAACAGAATGTCAAAGAGTAAGCTAGTTTATGATTATTTTTAAAAAATTTTTGCTTTTCACATTAGTGCACATAATCTTCAAAAAGAGAAGTCTATGAATTGGTCTATTTAAGTTTCCTCTAGTATTTTAATATGTTGATTTAAGTCCAAAACTGTGAGGTGGGTTTTTTTTTTAAATCATAAACATATAGTTTACACATTCCTGTCTCCTCTTTTAAGTGGCAAAATGCAATTCTTTTAAAAGTATATGGGGGAAACACTCCATGTCAATACTTTCAATATCAGAAGAAAGGTTGTGAACTGTATTTCTTTGTCATAACTGTGAGTGTGGCAGAAAAAGAAATCCTTAGACTGAGTTTTGCAAGAACCACATGTAATAAATAACCACATGACTTGAGTCAGTATGATGCTGGTGCTGCTACTGGAAAAAAAGTTGTTTCAGTAGAAATTGGGACTTAATATGTTTACACTTTTTTCTCTGTGACCTGCTTTCCACACACTAAATTTCTTAAAACTGTCTCTTATCAGCTTCTTAGGAATAGTTTCTGACTGGGAGTTTTTAAGTCCTTGTTAAATCTTCCCAATACTTTGGATATCCAAACCCACATCTGACATCTGTAACAGAATGTTACAAATAAAACCTGGGGGTAACTATACATGTATGTAAGCACTACTAATTTCATGCATCTTTACTAGTACAACAACAAAGATTTGCAAAGACAGTAAGTGAAATTAGAGATGTTTCATCATTTATCATTCTCCTTTGCCACCTTGGACTTACAGAGGCATCAACTTATTTAATTTCTGTGTAATTGTATATATGCATAGATAGAAAAATGTGCACTTTAGAATTGGTCTCTTAAGGCCAAGAAAGATCAAATGTAATCCTCCCACTGTCACAGATCTGTGTGAAATTTTCTTGAAGTTCAAGTGAAGATGCATAAATAGAAGCAGCAGAACATCTCACCCATCACTCATATTCAGGATGGTTTCTGTTTCATACATTTTTGCTAAACTTACTCAGTTTTGAGCAATTCTCATTTTCTTTTGAGAAACTATGTAGGCATAGAAATATGAAGACACGCATTATATGAATGTTCATAGAGAAAGGAAAAAAAGTGAAGAACCACTTTCAGTGTCCACCTTGCAAAACTGATGTTATAGTGGACAGGCGATACAAGGAATACACACTGCATATTGATGAGACAAAAAGCTTGCCCTGAACTTTTGCAGACTTCTGAAAGAAAGGGGGGTGTTATTTCATTTATAAAATAATTAGCTTTTTTTAGTGGAGGGGGAATTTTGTGGTATGGGTATCATGTCTACCAAAGTGGAGTGTTTTGAAGGAAATAAATCATATATGTTTAAGCCAAATTGTTGTCTCTCAAAATCTTTCTTTGTGGACCCCAAGGTCATATCTGAACTTCTGCTTATTCTTTAATATATTATTGAGAATGTGCAGTGAAACACTAATGTAACTACTTTTTAGTGCCATGAGCAAACAGGTTACAAAAATACAACTAAGAGGGTAGATAAAATTAAAATAATACTGTTCAAGGGCCTAATTAGCACTGTTTACCTGTCACTTCCTTTCAGTTCTGGAGATTTCAATGCACCAAGAATGGAGATTAACACTTACTATTTAGATCATTGGTCCTGGTGTAGTTTGTCACAAGCATCTCAAGGTTTTTCTCCAAATGTCTTTGAGGGTGTCAGCTCTGTCAGTGCCAAAGAAAACACAGGGTATATGTTTACAGCCTCCTTTTTTATACATATCTTAGGCAGAAGAGCTGTTGAAGTAAGTTACTTCTCACCCACACAGAGAGTACTCCTTCAATGTCACAGAGGAGGTCACTGACAGGGCAACGCAGTGAAGACAGCTTCCGATGAGTGTGCTTAAGTTTTCCATAATGCCCATCCAACTTTTCAAAAATGCTCCCAAGAAAAATATATTTAACCCGTTTATAATTAATAAATGCAAAACTATGTCTTTAAAACTTTTAGCATCTGAAATATTATATGAGGCTTGCAGGAATTACCATCACATGATATCATAGTGCCACAGCTATGGTCACAGCCAGAATGGTACATCATTATTACATTTTAACAATAAATATTTGTGACTGCTAATCTATTCAGTGAAGCTATATAATTTCTTGTTGATGTTGCTATACTGACCTCTGCAGGCTTTGGAAGTTTGGAACATTGTTTACCGCAGTAACTGCTGTGACCCAGTATGCAGCTAAACGAGTCTGTAAAACCAAAACATTTGAGGGCTAACATACGTGTCTGAGACCTTTATTTATTTTTAGCTATAAATAACAAAATCTAAGAGAATTTAAAGTAACGATTTGAAAGTAAGTTCATGATGTTCCAAAAATGTTATCTTAGGAAGAAACAAATTAAGTGGAAAAAGTCAGTATTTAAATGAGTACTTACAGATTTGGGGTTTTATGATATGACTTGGTTATTAAGTACTGCAGCCATTTTAGATGAAAAATATTATTCCTCTTAACAACTGTGCAAAGCTTGTCTGTTAAAAAAAGAAATTCTACTGTATATTTAATCCAATTTGATACAGTCTGGCTATTCCAATCCTATATCTAGTTAAATTAAAAGTTGCATATGTTCGGTATAGGTTTTATGAGTATAAGCTTTCTCAACTAGGACAGACACACCACTATGAATAGTGATACCTAAATGATGCAAACTTCCCAACTTTCTGAGTTTTAGTATATTGAATTAAATTAATTTTACAGATACAGTATAATTCATGCATTAATTTAATCTGGGTTATTTTCTGTTAAATACTTACTGCCTTTCTGGAGTTAAGTGTGTTCCTTATATTTATTCATGTCCAAATGCAATTTTTCAATTAGGGTCTGACACTTCTTTTATACATATATATCATTTTTGTAACTTATAGTCATGTTTGGCTGATATACAGAGCTATGCCCTATACCTTGTTTATGTTAGAAACAAAGACTCTCTGAACTACAGCTCTGTTTATAACTATTTGTGGTTTAACAAATGACAAAATACAGAAGACTTAAAAATCTTGGTCTGGAAAAAAATACCTCAGTCTGGTTTATGTTTTCATCTATTTTCCCCACATTTATTGATTTTGTTAACTGCTTCAGCCATTCACTGTACACTTCTCTGACCACAACATATTTATGTTGTATGCAGGTAACTGACATATGAAGAAAAATAAAACATGCAGGATGGAGTCCTTTTCTTTCTGAAAGCTCCCATTGACTTTAGGAGAGCCAAGAATTTTCCCACTGCATTTTTGTCTCTCTTGCTTCATCTTCAGAATTAAATGCTCTCCCTGGCAAATTCAAAACTTATGTAATTAATCTTATTCTGTAACAGACTGACTGGCTACACTCTGAGACATACAGACATATGGACATTCCCATGTACATTATTTGTTGAAAAAAACATGCATTTTGGGATGGATTATTACTCACATTGGATTAAATTTTCTGTAATCCAGTACTGGTAACTGTGAGTTGCCAAAAGCTGGATAAAACAGGGAACATTTGGTGGCAGAGGAAAATATACTGGGAAAACTGCAAGATACTTGTTTAAATATTTGACTTAACATTCACTCTGTTTTATTTTTCCAGGTTTTTAGTGTTGTCAAAACAAATGATCTGAGATAACTGGATATTTTGTCTCAGAGAAGAAAGATTTTTGTGATTACTATTCTGTTTATCTGATGCCATTTACATTAGTAAAGTCTCTGTCTGATTCACTATCTTCTGACTAGTGAAAGGGCTGGTCATCCTCTCATGCTGATCCTGCCATTCCCCAGTATTCTCAGTGCCGCAGATGAAGGGGTAAGGTTTTGTGCATTTACAGACTGCCTAACACAATGGTTCGCATCCATGGCAAGATCAGTGTCAGCAACGACAGTGAAGTTTCAACAGATCATTTCTTCTATCTACTACCATTCAAGAGAGGTACCTTCAAAGAGTATACAGCTTTACATGGTACCCTGAGATTCATCCAGAGGCTCATCTAATGTTCTCCAGACACAAAAATGATCAATCCAAGTGACCAAATGAGGGCTAATCTGAACCAAAAATATACACAAGTGTATATAGTGAGGAATTTAGGTCCTCAGAATCAACTGCTTTACTCTAGAGATCTGCTCCTTTTTCTCCACTCAGTCACATAGAAAATATTGACAGAGTTTGAGATTAAACCCCTGTGTTTCAACTATCAGGGGGCTAACCAGTG
Organism: Ceryle rudis; assembly: GCA_033439905.1. Lineage (NCBI taxonomy): Eukaryota > Metazoa > Chordata > Aves > Coraciiformes > Cerylidae > Ceryle > Ceryle rudis. The sequence goes on from JAAGNO010015573.1 coordinate 14,290, forward strand.
AAAATGAGCAAAAGGTAGACTCACTTCTGCTTACCAGCACGCTTGTACAGCCTGGCAAAGTAGGAAAGGGCAACTGGAAGAGCAATGTGATTCCCCCTTGACCCTCCTAAAAGGAAGCACTAGCTAATTGCAGGCAGAGGTGATAGAACAGCGATGACGGTAATTGTCAGTCCTTTCCTATACTCAGACACACTGTCTACACTGCAAACTGAAGCACTGAGGAACCTAAACTGGCTTTATGGACGTTTATGTTGTCATATGGTTTAGTGCAGAGAGGAAAGGTATAGGCTTCAGTTTTGCAAGAACTTTTCTGGCTCCAGTGCCCTACTCCTGAGTAACACCTTCACAGCAATGATTGTTCAAGGCATGCACTGTGCATGTGCAGGGAGCTGAATGCTGGAGGGCCTTGTGTCCACATTGCAGCGAGGCATGTTAGAGTACTGCCCTTAGGCATGGCTTCAGATGTGGTTCCACTGAGATGGAACCTGCTCAGAGTTTACAGCAGTATCTCTAGTACATAGTGCAAATCTCCTTGTGTAAGTACAAAGCAAATTGGAACTAGGAAAACTCTACACAATACACCAGATTAATAATGTGGATGCACATTAAGCACAGGTACCAGAAGAGTTTAGCTATGGTAGCATAATTAACCAGAGCAGTTACGGTGTGGTTTTTTTCAAGGACATTTCAGGACTGTTAAGATAGTCAGTATAGATTTGACAAATTAAGCTGGAATATAGGCTGGAGGACCATGAAAACTTAAGACATGAGATTTTTTTTTTTTGGCTAACAGTTGCATCTAGATCACATAGTAAATTCCAAAACTCATAGCTCATAGTATTTTAAGTATAGTTCTGTGTGCTGAACCCAGACTACAGCACCCGAACAATTGATTTGAGGTGCCACTGAAGTCTTCTCCTGACCATCAGTCTTGATTGCTTGATGTTCATGTCAGGCCTATACTGTAATGTGATTAATGATTCAGTGCTACATTGCTATACTTTTCTGTTTTGATGGAAATTTGGGGCAGGAACATGGCCTGATTCTGTCAGTGTAAGGACCATAGTTTTGCTTTTGCCATAGAAGTTTCTAATTTGAGCTCATTTCTGTGTTGAACCTCTGTGAAAGTAGTTAAGCAGTATGTCAGCTCATTTTTATTTATCTAAGTGCAAGTCTTGTTATGTTTTGCTTAATCTTCCATCCGTATGGTGACATGTAAAACTGAAGCTTGACCATTTAAGAGTTCAACAATAGCCAGCCTCCTAGCAGGCCCCCCCAGGGCACAGTGTCAGATGGTATTAGCAGAACAACCAAAGCAAGTGTCCTTGCTCCACTGCTTGGACATGTATAACCAAAGCACTCTGGAATCACAGAGTACTCTGTGTACACAAAACTATAAGCTCCCTTTAGACCATTGTGTCTCTTTCCACACATACCCTTACAAATAAATCATACTAGAGTAGCTCTAAGTAGCAGTTAAGCAGCAAAGCAATAAAGCAGCAAACCAGCAAACACCACCTTTGCATATTTCCCCTATTAAACTCTATTTTCTGATGAGCGTGTAAAGCTGTCACTGTAATGCCAGGTACGCCTCATTGTGTACTACTACTACTACACAAAGATGCTTTAAAATTGTTTATGCTATTGAGATGGCACAAAGCAGATGCAATAAGGACCCTTTTTGAAGCATCTGTAGTGCTGTTTATGCAGTAGACTATATTTGGTACCTCATTACTGATATAAGCAAGAGGCACCACCCATCAATAGCAGAGATTTTCCTTTGCATACCTCAGAGGCTGAACTTGATCCAGTACTTCTGAGACTTTGGGCATAAAGTGTTTTTCCACTGATGTTCTTTGCTTTGCAAAAACCCCACTATAGGATGTATAGTGTGCAAATAGACTTTGCACTCTACTGTAACTATCAGTAATGGTATGCAGGCTACAATTTAAGGAGAACTATTAGCTTTCTGAGATGTTAAATTACTGCAGAGCATACAATAATAATAATATAGGAAAAGACAGCACCCTAGCGGGTTGAAACAAAGAACACTGTGCAGCCTGGTCGTATGCAGCCTCTATAACAACACTTCTTTTTCACATAAAAAAGTTCCTTCCTGGGGAGCGTGGTTGTTATACACTGACACTGTATTCTTCTTGCACAATGGCCTTGATTTGGTGAAGTACCTTATTCATACAAGACTCTCCAAGCAATTGAGCAGTCTCACCTGAGTTAATACAGCTCTTCACCAGCTCAAAGTTAGACCCACCCTTAAGATTTACCTGAATGTAGCCGCTACAATTTAGTTGGCTTCCACAGTTTTCTAACATAAGGAGATGAATATACTTCAATTTCATTTATCATTTGTTTGTTTGTTTGTTTGGGGTTTTTTTAGGCGGTGTTTTGGTTTTGGTTTGTCTGTTTGTTTTTGTGTGTGTGTTTTTGTTGTTCTTTTTGGTTTGGGGGTTTTTTGGTCTTTTTTCTGCTGTTTTGGGTTTTTTGTTTTGGGGTGTTTTTTGGGGGGGGGTGTTATGTTTTTTTGTTTTTCAAAAGTATATCTACTGAAAAATGTAGTATCTAATGCTTTTTTTTTTAAGTTTAGTTTAGTGGTGTTAGTGACAGGACTTATTTCTTTTTTTTTAGCACAGTTTACAACTAAGCTGACTACATCAAGCTTTTTGACAAGTGACTGAAAGGTGGCATAGAAAGAAACATATATTTTGTGAAATTCTCTTGTGTTAATTTAGGCCAGGAAAATAAACTAATCCTAGCTTAAAGCCAAGTTCAAAAAATACACTTTTCAACCACAAAAGAAGAGAGAGGCAAATGGCATAATCTGGAAATATACTACCAAAGTAGTCTGACCCATTGGTGCATAATGACTTGAAGTCTTGGCCATACTAAGCTTTTGTCTTTCATCTACATACTGCTGGGGTGTTGCCATATTTTTTTGGATTCCCCATCTCATAATAACATAAAAAGAAGTGGATGGCCAAAAAAACCTGACAAATAACAGTTTAAAAAAAGAAAACATTAAAACTAGTAATTAATCCATCAAGTTAGCTTTCTCTTTGTGCCTTAAGAATCACTCATGTTTGGTTTTTTTTTAAAAAAAAGGAGTTTTTACACAAAGTGGATGTATTTTGCAGATGAAAGTGAGCATCTCAGTTATTGTCCTGTGAGGCAAAGGTCTTTGGTCACAATGTTAGAAAGATAGATAATTTCTTTCTGAAAGAAACTTTAAGGCCTACTATCATTCATGTGCTTTTATGCCTTTGTACACGCGTAGGGTAACAGAGCTCCTGTTATAATATCAACAGCAACAATATGGAACAAGTTGTGTCTTCCAAATGAATCGTGTGGTAAGCAAAACATGTTGCTGAAACATGTCATCTTGTTTGCACAGGAATAATATAAGGCCCAGTTTTATATTGCAGTACATAGCCAGTAGTCTGGGTTTCAAGGGAGTGGTTATAGCAGTGGTTTTGACCATTTCTTTTTCCTTTCCCGAATATCCTGGCAAACCAGTTTCTTAACTGTAGCCCTAAAATACTGGTGAATTCTCAACTCATGTTGGCAAATGGTCAGTGCTCTTGGCTTCATTAAAGAACCACTGCTCCTCATCTACAAAAATTAGTTGGAAGAAACTTCAGGATTTACATTCACCATTGTTTCTGTCAGTAGACTTACATTTTATGTCAGGAAAGAGTACTACAACCTTCACAGACATTTGTAACTATCATTACTTCCCATCCCAAAGTCTGAGTAAACATCTAAGGATAACAATACATTTGTATTGTATATCTTATGAAGATAAACATTTAATTGATATTAGCTGCTAGAAGCTCTCCTCAGTGATACAAAACTTTCTGATAAATTTGGCTACTCATTTGCTTTTGTTGAGCTTATTTTTTTCAGCAAACTGAATATTCTCTTTGTCTCCCTATGTTGCTTCAGAACTGATGTCAGTGTTGCCAAGGGACCACAACATTTACGATAGGAGATGAATGTTGTGTAGATGAAAATACTTGGAAAATATGGGACTTGTAGAGTTGTGCGATTGGGTGCATAATACAGGCATCACAATTGGCAATACGTTGTATAGAGAAATAGCAGACTACCATGATTTAACAAGAATTGTGCAAATATGCAGCCCTCAACATCATTTATGAATTAATCAAGTGCACAAGCACCTCTTATGAGGACTTAATGTCAAGTACAGAAGTTGCCTAGACACATAATACTAAAAGACCCCTACAAAACTCATTAATAGAAATGACATCTTCCAGTTTTTAATT